>JAYMTF010000760.1:0-30582 GCA_036897485.1 Pelargonium nanum | reverse complement strand
GTCAAATAAAAAGGTGTGGATTTATTCATTATGGGTTTGGATTTATCATCACCTAAAGTAAAGGAGATTGAAAATCCATCAATGAAATCAAAGTTGTTCAAAATCTTCTTTTTAAATTCTATTTGCAAGGTCTATCTAGCAAGTAAATATCTATATATTAAATTTGACATCTCCTCTGCCCCAAATCAGTGCTTTTTTTCTCTTTCTATTTTGAGAATAATTAATGAGAAATAAGTTAGTGTTATACAATTAATTTTGTTCTTTTTTCTTTCTATTTTGAGAATAATTAATGAGAAATAAGTTAGTGTTATACAAATAATTTTGAATTCTCATGCATGTATTTTAACAAATTTAATGGATATTTTTTTTTGATAATATATACTAATAACATTAAGATTAGCAGAATAATACAACATTCAGATTATTACATTGCCATAGACTATTCCGGCCCTGTCTACCTAGAGCAGCTAACTGATGCGCCGGAGCTACAAATTTCCTTTTTACAAACAAAATTGCATCGTTATGGTGACTTTCAAAAAGGACATATCTAATGTCAACAATTGCAGCTCCAACCTCTATTCTGCTAACATGGTCCTCTTTTTTAGCCTTGATATCCATGTAGAGATTTAATGAATCAGTTAGAAGACATACATTATGGATATCATTTTGAAAAATAAAATTACAAGCAGAGAGAACAGCTTCCACTTCAGCATCGAAGGCATTACTAGCCTCAGACTTCCCACACAGGCGAGCCAAAACCTGCCCATTCCTGTCTTGGAGCTCCCAACCAATTCCTGCCTTATTATGAGAGAAAGAGTCATCACACATAATGATAAATTTGCAAGAGTTTCCAAAAACAGGGTGGGACGCCAAAGACCTAGTCTTTTTAGGCTCTTCAACTCTACTAGTATTCCTATTTTTCATCCTCATAACCGTTTTTTCGGAGTTTTGGAGCTCTTCTACAAATAAGGAAGCCTCCCTAATAATTGAATCATACGAGAAAGAAGAATTTTTAAAGACACAATTATTTCTTCCCTTCCAAATACTCTAAGCTATAGCCGTGCTCCAAAAGAAAGGCACCATATCCTTGTTCTTTTGGCACGAGCCTTTGCAAGAATGACAGACAACTAATCCTCGCTCGATTGGATTCTACCCGTTCTCAAAGCAAGCGAAGATGCAAACCAAACTCTGACACTACGTACCCGGACAATGGATTATAACATGATCAATAGATTCATTTCTAGAACCACACCTAATACATGAGCCATTTTGGGTCATATTTCTTTTACAAAGGCCTTCATTAGTCGCAAGAGCAGAATTCACCACCTTCCACCAAAAAACTTTGAACTTTCCAAGGATATTTAGGCTTCAAAGAGACTTCCAATCAATCGGGGGGAGTTGGAGAGATTTTTGGAAATTTGAGCGTTGCTCTGAGATTCTTGGACATCATAAGCTCTTTTAACCGAGAATGAGGACGTGGCACAAGGCCCAGCCCACTTGAGCCTATCCTTAAGAGAGCCCCATTTGAGAATAGCAATGAGTTGAATCTGGCTAGCAATATGGGGAGGAAAGACACAATTTATCAACTCCAAATTCCAAGTCCTAGGGTTAGTTTTGAAAAGCTTATCAAATGTATCATATCCTGAGAGAACGGGAGAGCCTGTATAAGGGATGACTTCGTTATTTACCCACTTATCTTTAAAGATTCTGACAGAAGTGCCATCATCAATCTGCCAGGACATAGTCTCCATTAAGAATTGTCTACCTTTACAGAGACTCCTCCATATCCAGGAACACGGACTCTTGACTTTCGTGTTCCACAGGGAATTCTTCCAACCATACTTACTAACCAAAGCCTTGTAAACCAACCCATCAGGAATGTTGATGATTCTCTTAAACTGGCTAGCTAAAAGAGCTATGTTGAAGTTTTGGGTATTTCGGATACCTAAATCACCCCTTCTTTTAGGCCACGCAAGGATATTGCATTTGATCCAGTGGATCCCTTTATTTCCTCCTGACTTAGACCACCAAAACTTGGCTAGGAAGCCATCAAGCCAATTGGAGAAATATTTGGAAAGGTAAAAAAGATTCATAATAAAGACTGGCATGGAACTAAGAGTTGATTGAATAAGAACAAGCTTCCCAACTTGAGATAACAGGTTTAACTTCTACCCCTGAAGCTTCTCTTCCACTTTCTTCTAATTCAGAACCATGAAGAGACCCTTCCTAGTAATAGCTCCCAAATCGGGGATGCCAAGATATCTGTCCGGGTTTTGGACAACTTTGAACTGGAGAATTCCTTGAAAAATTCTGACAAAACGATGAGGAATGTTTGGACTAAAGAACCATTCAGACTTTCCTTTGCTGATTACCTGACCGGAGGCAGTCGCAAAGTCATTGATGATAGATCAAACCTTGTTGCAAGAGTCCAAAGATGGGCGAAAGAACAAGAAGGAGTCATCAGCAAAAAGAAGATGGCTGATTTCCGGACCCCCCTGGAAATTTTTAGAGCCTGAATCTCCTTATTTCTTTGAGCTTCTTCAAGAAGACAGGAAAAACTCTCTGCCACAATGATAAACAGGTACGGAGATAGAATACGAGACCATAGATATACAATGCCAGATGAGATGGATCCATTTAGAAGAAAATCCTTGCTCTTTCATAATTTGAAGATGGAAGTCCCATCTAACCCTATCGTAGGCTTTACTTATGTCCATCTTGAGGCCACCTTTGAACGCTCTACCTTTTTTAGGCCTTTTAATGGTATGAAGGAGCTCGTTGGCCAAGATGATGTTGTCCTGAATTTTCCTTCCCGGGACAAATCCGTTCTGTAAAGGAGAGATAAGGGAACCTATGACTTGTTTGAGCCTATTAGCCAAAACTCTTGAAGCAATTTTATAAATAAAATTGCACAAGCTAATAGGTCTGAAATCACTGGGTTCCTGAGGGGTCTTAATTTTGGGGATCAGAGCAATATGAGTTTTGTTGTAATTTATGACTTAACTAATTTTTGAAAAACATAAGATGACACTCATTTTGGGAGTTGTTTCTTACAAATATGGCAGTCGTTTTTTACCAGAGTGAGTAATCAATAGTAAATATGACATTACTTGTATAATTCTCACATTTTTTTATAGAGAGTAGTTTTTCACGTACCATAAAAGTTCGCTAGCCAATAAAATTATAGTCGAGTCATATATATTGACATGTAGTGGAATTTTATGCACAAGATTCAAGATTGTATTGTATTTGATTGTCCATATGAAAAGAAACAGTCCCTCCGACTCAAAATGCATGCATGAGTGTCACGTGGTTGTTTGTGTTGTATTTTTGTTCTAAAATGTTTTCATTTCTTGATAGTTCGTTATGTGTGAAATATCAATGTATCATTATAGTAAATTAGTATCCATTGAGTTTGTTACAACACATTTTCATAGGGATACAAAAGTAAATGTACAACACTAACTAGTTTATCCTTCATTTTTATCAAAAAGAAAATAAGAACACTCATTTTGAGACGAATACCGTATTACCCTAATGTGAAAGTATTGACTCATGCGTCGGACACTTGTAGACATCTATTGGTAGCTAGTAACGCAATTATAAAAAATAAGTACTGACATTTGTTCGTGAATTAGAAAAGAAAAATAATTGTAAAAAGATAAAATAAAAGTCAACTCTGGTAGGCTCAGAACATCCATCAGTCTCATTTACAAGCATGAGTCGGTTTTAAATAAATTTTGAAGTGTATATGTAATACATGTACATGTGTTTCTAAATATGTATTTCTCATATCCTAAATTTAGTTCTAGAGTTTCTAAAAATAATAAAAAAAAAGTTCTAGAAGTAGAGAAAGAGGCAAGACAGGCTCCATGACCATGGGATTGGGAGTGTAGGTTGGTCCCTTCACTTCTGGTTCAGTCCTCACAAGTCAGAAGGGTCCCAAATGATATGTTCTCTCCAACAAATAAGTTACATGCTCTGTTCAATTCCACACAAATTTTATCTTTGAACATACAAATAGTTTAAATTTAAATTTTAATAAATATTATATTTATCAGCAACGAGACATCATACTCGAAGTAACAATGTTTCTCACTCCCTTTGGGAGCGTCACCTTGTTTCTCACTCCCTTTGAGAGCGTCATCCTAAACCCCACCCCACAAATCTCACCCCGTACCGTCGACAAGGAGGCTCGAACTCGAGACCTCAGAAGGAATCCAAAGTGGTATTAATCACTTGGCCCAACATGTCTTAGTAAATTTAAAAAAAAAATGATAATATTTGAAACATATCTATGACAAATGTGTTAAAAAAGACCAAAGGATTAACGTATTCAATACTATTTGAGAGAACAATTTCCCTCTAATAACAATGTTTAATATAGAATTATATGATCTATTAAACACATAAGGCGCTCTATATGCAGACCTATAAGTAAAAGAGAAAACAAAAACTGTCAAACCACCTAAACAAGTTGTTTGTGTAAAAAGTCACGATCAAATGCACTAAAAATATCTTATTCGCCCTGAATCGCTTAAAATACTTGTAATATGTCAATCTCAAATATTATCCGGTCGGCCAACATTTTCATCATCCGAAACTCCTCTCATATGTACTTGAAAAGTCTCGTATTCTCCAAGGATCCAAAGGACCTTTTAGCCTCTAAGATTCCCAAGTAGACCCCCCACACCTCCAAGTCTCTTCGCTACTAGAAGTCGTAGACATATGATATTAAGATCTCCACTCAATCCCAAGATACTTAAATGACATGTGAGAGCTCCAAAGTTTTCACATGGATATTAAGACAACAAACTTGAGTATGGTTGTTCGTTAGAATCAGAAAGGCGCTTCTTGTTAGATTTTATATAATTAAAACTGCAAAAGATCATAACTCCTGCAACAAATGATCATTTATATATGTAGAAAATAGAAAATACGGGTAAATTTTGGTTTCAGGCAAATAAACTCTGGACTCCAATGTGTATAAAACATTTCCATGTAACACCTTTGGATTAAGCTACCAAAAAAAACTCTAAATCTAATTACTAGTATTATCTTATTATCTGTGAATTTAAGATTTATCCATTAGAAAAATGTCAATATTTATTTCTTTATAGTAATATACTAATATAAACGATTAATGCAAAACATTATTGGGAGGTGATCGGATCGTCCATTTGTGGACATCATTTCAAATCGCATCCACGCGTTTCTTTTGTGCGGCGCGAATCCCAATAGAATATGCCACGTGGCTGTACCCACCTAACTCTGGTTTCTAACCATGGTCAGGTTATCAAACCCCACCCTATCTAACCCTACGGCTACTCCAACCTATTTATACCCACTCCCTCTCTTGCTCATGCACATTTCTACTTTCAATCTCTATCTCTGCATTTCCAATTCCATTTTATTTCCATCATCAGACCCAACCCAAACCCTAAATCCTAAATCCCATCTCTCCGTTACCGGAAATTTCACTGCTTGCATTGCGAGATTTGTTGGATGTTCGAGATTCCCTCCGATGGCGGAGCGGAGATTCGGCATTGGGTACGCCCTGGCGCCGAAGAAGCAGCACAGCTTCATTCAGGAGTCTCTGGTCACTCTCGCCAGAGAACGCGGCATCGATCTCGTACGGATCGACCAGGGCCGGCCGCTCGCCGATCAGGGCCCCTTCGATTGCGTCCTCCACAAGCTCTACGGCGAGGCTTGGAGGAAGCAGCTCGAGGACTTCAAGGCCAAAAACCCTAATGCCGTCATTCTCGACGCGCCCGAAGCGATCGAGAGGCTCCACAACCGGATTTCCATGCTCCAGGTGGTCTCTGAGCTCAAGATTGAGAGCAAGCACGACTCGTTTGGGATTCCCAACCAGATTGTCATTTACGACATGGAGACTCTCTTCGATAAGCAGGCCTGGGAGCGCTTGAAGTTTCCGGTCATCGCCAAGCCGCTTGTCGCCGACGGCAGCGCCAAATCGCACAAAATGGCGCTGGTCTTTAACCGGGACGGCTTCAGCAAGCTGAAGCCGCCGATTGTGTTGCAGGAGTTTGTGAATCACGGTGGGGTCATTTTCAAGGTCTATGTGGTGGGTGACTATGTGAAATGCGTGAAGAGGAAGTCGTTGCCGGATGTTTCCGAGGAGAAATTGTCGAGCTTAGAGGGGTCCTTGTCCTTCTCTCAGGTCTCGAACATGACCAATGAGCGGAATGATGCCAAATACTGCAAGATGATGCAGTTGTATGATACTGAGATGCCTCCGCAGAGTTTCATTACTGATATTGCTCGAGGTTTGAGGAAGGCAATGAAGTTGAACCTTTTTAACTTTGATGTGATTCGGGATGTGAGGATTGGGAACCGGTATCTTGTAATTGACATAAACTATTTTCCTGGGTATGCGAAAATGCCATGTTATGAGACTGTTCTGACAGATTTCTTTTGGGATGTGGTGAATAAGAAGGAAAGGGTAGTAGTGAAGAGTTGGGGTGAAGAGGGTATCGAGCGCCTTGTGCATACTTGTGATCAAGAAGTTCGGAAAATTGTAAGCAGTACTTGCTGCAGTGACGGGGAAGAGAAGGAAAAGCCCATTCAGGTTTAAAGAAGGATGTATTAGAAATGTTCCTCGTTTGATCCATTGGCTGATGGCTTTGGGTTGCCGAAGTTGGTCATGCGTTGAGAAGACCCTTGTGCCAATTTGTGGACTTCTAGTTGCACATTTTCTTTTAGATAGAAGTTGGTACAGTGGTGAAATAAGTAGGTCCTTGGTTTAGTTTTAGCCTCTTGACAACATTACATGGTGTTCAGGGTTGAATCATGTATATCCCATCCACCTTTGCTCTGGAGATAGGTACTTCTCAGATACTCTTGAAGTTTTAGGAAAGTTAAGTTGTACTTTGAGGCTTAAATGCTCCTTTGCTTAGACATTGTTCTAGTTTCTCTTTATAGTTTTTTTGCCTTTGGCAAGTGAATGAAATTGTCCATTTTAAGCATCCTATTGTTTCATTCATTTTTTTCTACAATATTGTGGTTGATTGAATTTTTTAAATGCTCTCTTTTACTGTGAAATGAAATTCAAACCTAAATTATTAGGTGATACTGTGTTTTACTGTGCCATATTATGTATTGTAAAGCCTACCATTAATACCACAGTAACTAGGAATCACTTAGCATCATTTAGTAGATTGGTATCTCCTCCAAAAAGGGAGGATGAGGTGTTTAAGCAGATGCAGAAAGTTGTAAGCTTTGACCAAGCTAACATGATTCTAATAACTCCAGCTTCTTGTGTTTGATTCTGTTAACTCATGGTTTTACTTTTTAATTTTGATTTGCTCTTTCTGGACACGCAGATATTCCAATAACAGCTATTCCTATTTTGTAAGTTTTGGTTGACATATTGTTTGTAGCTTTCTTTATTTAGCTTCACCATGCTCACTTTACTTTAGTTTGAATAGAAAATAGACTTATAGTTGTTTGCTCGAGACTAGAAAGGTATCCTATTGCTTTGCTGTGAAGCTTTCACGATACATATTTTAGTTTATGGTTGGTTGCCTGGATTTGAACGATCCCATTTAGTTGATTGCTAAGTAATAGAAAAGTGTTCTATTGATTTGAAGCTTCCATGGTACGTATTTCAGTTTATGGTTGGTTGCTTGGATTTTAAGAATCCTGTTAGAAGTATGTAAATGTAAAGTACATGCAAATTAACTTTAGATCTCATAAAAAAACAAATGTCGGACATTTTTAGCGAAGTTATCTTTTTAGGGTTTTCAATTAGAAAAGGAATGTCAATGCGTTTGTAATATCCTATTTCCATCCTCCAGTCCTTTTAAATGAGTATAGAAAATAGAATATCAGATATGCTTGTGTAATGTATATGGCTGATGTGTGGAGATTAGTTGGTTCTGGTAAACAGTTCAGATATCCGTGCCTATATCCCAAAATTAAATTATCTATTTTGTCTGTCTACACATGGAGAATTCATTTGAGTACTTACACATGTTAAAACAATATAAATGTGGATATTAAATGGCTCATGTTCGCGACAGGTCTTAATTAACATCTGGATGCCAGCACGCTGTACTGGTGTCAGCTTGCAACATGTATAGTGTTCAAAATCGTGATTCCTAGCACTGCCAATGGGTTTTGAATATTGCACTCTTAGTTTTGCACTCTGCTTGTTGATTGAACTCTTGTCATGTGATTGATTCGTGTGCTGAGACTATCTAGCATTACTGTTTGTTTACTTGTGGATAGCTAAATTGAATTTATATAGATACTATTATGAGCATGTATGAGCTTTGTGATGGCAGATCATGTGCCCAATATTGAAAATATGACCTTTCTTTTTAACACTGTTAATTTTGGATTGTTTGGAACATTACTAAGGAATGCCAAATCCTTTTTATTTTATTTATCACACTTCACAGTCCTCTGCCTCTAATAGATCCAGAAGAAAACTTAGTTAGGATTCAGGACAGAATGTAACTTCTCTTCCATGTTTTGTCATGAGTATTTATGCTTGCTATAATTTTGTTCAGTTGAGATGAGGAAGGATTACTTAATTGTTGAAAGGAGTTGGATTAAAATGGCTTTTCACTTCATATCAAAGAGCATATATCACCTTTGTTATAATCTTATTGCTATGTTGACAACAATGTGTTATTGAATTCTTTGAAATAGTGCAGTTAAGCATGAAGTAAATTTAAACCATAGACGTTTTCTTTGTTACAGAACTTTGGTTCCCTTTCCATATGCCATTTTGTCACAAACTTTATGTGTTCTGTATTTCCTTCTCACTCTAGGGCATTCTGTTCATTCCCACAGCTTTTTTGGCCCCCAAACTGCGTTTGATAAATAGCAGCAACTTAATTTTATCCAACATGAAAAACTCTGTTGGATTTTGGTTGGTTCCATGAATCGTTGATCTCATATGCAGTTTGGAGGGACTCCAAAAGCTGCAACAAACAGGGCCATGGAAGGAAATTGTTTGTGGTGCCTTGTGCATTCAACCCAAATGGTACCTATCTCCCAACTCCCACCCACCTGCCTCGTCTCTTCTTCCCGATCACATCTCTTTGATAAAAAATATACCAGAGTGGACGTGGATTACATTTTGTCGCCCTCCTTATGGCAAGGATGTTTCCATCTGTAAGTCCATGAAATCTATGAAGAGACTTTATTGGATTTGTCTTCCTCTTCTGCTGTGAGTGAAATGACTGCAACAGCCTCTGAGAAAGATGATGTGGACCATGTGGTTTTTAATGAAAGCATAGCGATAAAGGATTTTGAATGGAATACGTAATTTTTTGTAATATTTTCTTAGCTGATGATCGATTGAAGTTCACCTTGCCCCTTTTTCATTTAATGAGATTAGGGTTTTGGATATCTGTTAGTTCACTTAATATTATACGTCCCTTGTCTCCAGCTGATTTTTTGTATTGTGGTACGACAATAGATATTCAGCTTATTGAAGTTCTGACAAGTATGGAGTTACTTCCATGAAACTTTTTATATTTTCATAGAACATTACTTTTGTTAGTGCTTGTCTAATATGGATTTTGTTTGACTACAATTATAATTGTTATATAGAAGTGGGAATCACATTAGGGAAATAATAGACGAGACCAAAAAATTAGGAGCTTTTGTTCATATATTTATGTTCTTTTTGACTTGAACGTCAATCATGTAGAAGAAATTATCTTTGTTGCTTGTTGTCTTTTAAATATTCAAGCTCTGTTATGTGATCATTTTTGTTTGATAAATTTGTAAAGTGAAAAGAAAGAGCTAGATATGTGATTGAAATTTTGATATTGTTGCACGACTTAGTTGTAATGGTATTGGCTGACAGTTTACAGGCTTAAAGAGGCATGTTTCAGGTGAATTTAGGTTTTGTCAAGATTTCATTTCCCATTTGATGCAAGCAGATAGCTGACTTGCTCATGCTCCTGTGTGGAAATTTTGTAGGTTTGCACCTGCATTGGCAGCTGATGGTAGATTTGTCTGAATTGCTTATGCTTATTGAAATAGTATGTTATTTCATATTCTTCATCTGGATATTCCCTTGAATTGATTTGGTCACATAAAGATTCAGATTTGGTATATTGAACAATTTGGAAATCCGAGGGATATATTTGTAAAGGAAAAGGTATGAATTGAATGATAACTAGGTACTCTGTTTTTATTTTAAATGCTAAGCTATGTTTTTTTGCTCGGCAAATGCTAAGCTATGTTAACAGGAGTCAGTGGAGATTCTTTGAAGGGCTTGTTCTGAAAGGAGTTTTCCTTGCTACCTTGATTAAAAAAACCATGGAGAAAGCAAGGACGAGCACAAGCATCGATATGAAGGTATGTTCCGTTCCATTTTGAAGAAATTTGTGATGTTGGTTGGTTTCTGATGAGCTTGACGTATCTATAAAGTGGGTTTTGTGAACTATGTTTTCTGAGTTGCTTGTGTGCAATATATAACGTTGTTTGTACAATGGATTATAAAAACATTTGAAATCATCATTCAACCCTAAACATTAACAATTCAGACTCTTGTTTTCCTAGTTATTGGCTTGGAAATGTAGGTATGTTGTCACCAATATATCCTTTAATAAACCTAAAGCTCCCTACCAACTAACCAACATGTAAGTAACAAAAAGGCCAAGAGGATCCTGTTGGGTCTAATGAGAATGGCTTGGCTGGTATAGATAGGTAGGAGACTTGGAGTGAATAAAAAGATATACTAATTAAAACTGAGAAGCAAATGAATAGAAGACAGATCTAAATATTTGTCATTAATCAATATTGTAAAAATACACACAAGATCCAAGTTTACTGATGTAAGGAGGGTGCAGATGGCATATACCAGATACCATTTGTGACTTTACTCAACTAACCATAAATATACAATGTCTTCTTTCTGTGCCAAACTTCTTGATAAGGCAGAGCCGTGAATGTCACTACATTTTACACGTTAGAGTATTAGGGCATTGAACCCGTCGAATCAATAATTTATTAATCTAATAAGTTTATTCAATCGTTTCGATTCTGTCAATAAATTGATGATGTGATATTTGTCCACGCTTACTGTCAGTCTGTCACATTATATTGTACAATTTTTTTGGTCATATATATACCAATTCAACATGATAAACACGTACAATATCTTTGAAAATTAAAATAAAATCTCGAGTGATTTAGCGCAGCCAGGGGCGAATGGAAGGTGTAGATCTTTGAAGTGAGGGTTGGTTAGGGCAGGCTCTTGCAAGTGTGAGAGGAGATGGAGCAGTCAATGACTTGAATTAGACGGTAATGATCTTACCTAATAGGTGACAATGTAACAAATTATCCGACTTTTAGCAACTTAACATATAGAACCTTCCAAAGAACATATTATTAAAAACTATCCATTATCTACCCTTCCTTTTCTTTTTCTTTATCTCATTCATCATTTGATGTTACACTCCGAGACCAAGACCCTTGTACAGGAAAATCATGAACATCTCCTCCAATAAGCTTATATTATTATCATGACATGGTTGACTCTCACATGTTTGGAATTGTCAAAACCTTATCTATCAGATAGCTCACAACACAGACCAATAGAAAGTTTCCATTTTAGTTCTCAGAATATTTGTGGGTCTTGTTTCTTTTTCAACCCCACCACATAATTAAATAGCAACTAGCTAGCTCATGCATTCTTTTTTCTTGTATGCATGTAGCAATCACCAACTGCTCCCTTATTATTTCCATGATGTCCTACAGTTATCTACGCATGAATTAACTGGATGACTCGAGCTCCGGTCATTGTAAATCTTGATTAATTTCCTTCTTATGATGTTCTGTATTCCTAACTGCAGATAATAACATAAGATCATTGACTTATTAAGGATCATAATAAGCATATCAGAACACGATTATTTGATTTTCCATTTATATTTATGAATGCTTATTTATGGTATCAAACATCTTGAAACTATAAATATAACCAGTTAAGGTTTAGTACAGTGTATCTAAAATTACAAAGAAACATCAAATAATTTGATAAAAAACAAACAAAGAAAAATAGATCTAATTAAAAGGTTTACACACCAATCTGCAGAGATATATGTATCTTTTGTACAGATATGCAGGAATTTCATAGTGAAAACTATAGTTATTAACATAAAAAAAAAAACTAAATGAAAAGAAAAAAAATCATGAATGAACTGAATTTTCTGTATAGATAGTATGGGTTGCTTTGTTTATTATTCTAAGACAGAATGTCACTCCAGATGTTGTTTCCGTCGTCAATAAATTTCTCCCAGTCATCGAAAATGGTAGATGTTGGTGATTGGGATGAGAACTGAACCGGGATGCTCTTGCTTTCACTTTGATTCATGGCTACAGATGTCTCGGGGGAGGCTGAAACCAGAGCAGGCAGACGGTTCTCTGTTTGGGTGTCACAAGAGGCACTGCTCAACCCATTGCCAAAATGTTCTTCAGTGTTCATCAACAGATCTTCAAATCCCGCCCACGGATTTTCCGCAGCCAGGTCTCCAGATGAAGCTTGAGGCTGAGGAGTTGCATGACCAGATGGGCTCGCAAAATCTTGACGGTAAGCTTGCGTGTTCTTTCCATTTACGAGTCTCTCAAATGGGCTGATGTTTTGGGCGCTAAAGTGGTTGTTCATGCTGTCTGAATTTGTAGGTGCAGTTATCGAGTTATTCATGAGTTGCATTAGGTTCTGCAAGAGCTGGAGCTTGGCTACTTGAGCTGCATCTGCCTGAATCCTGAGAGCATTGATGTCCCAATTAGTCCCCATGAGATTCCCAAACTGGGATGCAAGAAGCAGCTGCGAGAGATTCATGATCTGAGTGTAATCAGTTCTCGGCTTGTGCGTTGTCGGGTCAATTCCCATTTGGAGCATCTTCTTCCTCATATGCGTGTTCCAGAAGTTCTTGATCTCGTTGTCCGTCCTCCCTGGAAGATGCGCTGCAATCCTAGACCACCTGCACGATCAACTTTCATCAGAATTTGCAACAACAATAGGTACGTCGATTCTTTAATTAACTCTACGTATACACAAAAATATCTGTCAAATTAGAAGATGCTAGCAAAAAAATGTACTTGTTTCCAAGAACCGAGTGAAGGTTAGTGATGATTCTCTCTTCGTCTTCAGTAAAGTTGCCTCTTTTGATATCAGGCCTCAGGTAATTAGTCCATCTCAGCCTGCAGCTTTTTCCACACCTGTTGAGCCCTGCAAGCTTTGGGAGTGCCCTCCAGCTTCCATGGCCATTTTCATTAATGTAATCGACCAGCCTCTGGTCCTCCTCCGGCGTCCAAGGACCCTTCTTCAGACCCTTCTCGTCACAACAAGGAGACCTCATGATTTTACCAAGAAACAGCGAACGAGCTGTATCAGAATCTGTGTGAATATCAGTTAAGGTACGCAATATGTTTTGTGAATGTTAAGTACTGTGTTTGAGAGCACATTGTCTGGTTTTTATAAGTGCATGGGACGAAACATAATTCAAACGATGATATCATCGTTCTTGCTTTATTGACTAAATACGATATTACTAATCTAATGTTTAGCTTCCATGAACAAGGCAAGAAGGAGAAAATCACAGAGTAATGAATTAAAATAGTATTCAAGTTTGGCTTTTTTCCAAGAATTGAGAGAAACAAATGACTTGTTAGCTGACACCAAATCAAGATTAGGTATTGTATCTATGTGTCGGACGATGGAAGGGTACATCTGGTGGAAATTTCCTTTAGAAATAACACATGTTGATTAAAAAAAAAGCTTGCTAAATAATCCATTTTCTTACGATAACCCGACGTAGTAATTAGTTTAACGATATGTGTGATTTCTTGCTGGGTATTTAACAGAATCGGTTAATGACTTTCTCAGTTCCTTAATTTATCAGATATTGCATAGATTAGATTGTCTGAGAAGCTAGCCTGAGTTTAAATCTTAGTTAATTACTAGTAATTGAGATTTTTTGTAATTTATTGAACTGTCAAAACTGTGGAGTATCTTTCAGTCTTTTTCTATGGTACTGAGATTTTTCAACTAGTTATTCAAATTAACAAATATATTGCATGGTGCATTGTATATGATACCAATTTACTGTTATTTTATGGGTTTAATCAATTAAGCAGACATGCAATTAGTTTGTTAATCACTCTATCATATTCATTCAAATTATATATGAATCAAACTGTCATTTTTTTTTTTGTTAACAACAAGATAATGACACAATTATAAACCACTAAGATACGCATAAAGCCATCGAGTTTTATTTAAGTGTTTTTCGAATTAACATGCATATATTTAAATTTAACGTTACTTCATTTGACAGAAAATGACCCATAATTGTTCAATATTAGCCTTGACAATTTCACATTTCATTTTCCAAATCAAACAAGCACAAGTTTGTGATGTGACACTGAACATTCGTATAAAAACTTACTGCATTTTATCATTAGTTACTATAACAGTAAATATTTGATTTATTGTTAATATATAATTTAACTGACTTAATTTCAATTTTCATAATTGAACTAACTATTTTATTTTCTTTGGTAATAGTTAGATTTGGGATGCATGAACTGTGCATATATATAAATATCTGGGTATCTTCTTTGGATCTCCATACAATATATATCATCATCATAATTACAAAATAAGATGTATAATTGTTATTAGTTTAATTAAAAGTATATAATGAAAAAATTAAAAAATGTTGATGGTAGCTAGGATCATCACAAAGCTCATCAGTTTTGTCATTTTGTCTGCAAACCTGAGCTAGATGATCTGAAATTATGGAACTGCATTATTATTATTATTATTATTATTATTATTATTAATAATGATGTGTGAATAAATATTAATAATTTGTAACTGCTCTTTAGATGAGTTGCCAATTGCCAATTGACATGGCTTGGTTGATCGCCTTTTCACCAAATCACTAATCTCCTCTTTTGAAGCTGCGCCTCCTTAGGTTTCTAAGTTTGAATTTCATTCAAATTCAACCTATTATTTCATCATCCATGCATATATATAGTTAACAAATGTCATTAAAATAATGCAAATTGCTACATTATTAGATTGCAAATCAATTAACATTTAACGTGCATGCGTACGTGTTCATTATATATCTTTATTTAAGATATATCTTTGAATCGATTTTGATACAAATTTATGATCATATATATAGGTTTTAATTTCGTGCCAAACATACATCATTGGATGATGTGAATTCCTATTTTATTTAGGTAATAACCTCATCTATTTTGGTTAACTGAGATTTAACAAAGCCTTAAATCACATTATTTATATCTTCTGCAAAACCAATCTATTGACATATCCAATTAAACGGTAAGCTCTTGATTGCTAAATTTATGGCCAAACTTGTCTTTGTTTCAACCACTTGAAAACAAACTTAATTTGTTATGTGATTGACTATGTTTATGATCTCATAGTTAATAACCAATAAAATATTACAGATTTTGATAGAAAAAAAACTGACATACAACTAATTACCTTAATTGATCCACTTGTGCCAAATGTTTATAAGAATTTTAATTGTCACTTGGTTGGTTAAAATCTTGTTTGCAATATAATGGCCATTACGTGACCAACTATTTTCTCTTCATGAGTATCTGAAACACAACAATATAGAGAAATACATATAGTCATTATGAAAAGACAACTTTTAACAATATAGAGAAAGACACATATAGTCATTATGAAAAGACAACTTTTAACTATAGAAGACAAAATAAAACTTACATCAATGGATGATTTAACAAAATTTTCACCAAGACAGTACAAATAAGAGATTAAAAAAACATCATAACAATTAATTACAACTTAAAGCAAAATAACATGATAAATATATATCAATTCAACTGTGGTAAAACCGCAATAAAAATTAGACAAGAGAAAAAATAATTAGAGTTTCAGCGTTATTTTTCGAATTATTCATGATCTCATATTATTATGCAATAAGTAAAAAAGTAGAGAGCAAGATATACAAGTCAACAAATTTTTGGCTTAGTTTGAACGAGTCATCAATAAAATTTAAACATATTAGTAAACATGTTTTAAAGACAAATAATAATTATTGAGATGATACATTTTTATTGATTTATCTTAGTTTAAACAACAATTTATAGTTTATATTTTTTTCTCACAAAATTAAGAATACAAGAAAATTACAGTGTTGTTGTTCTACAAACAAAGGTAACTGTAAAGTGAAAATGGTGGAGTTTAAAATGTTTGACCAAGAAATTAACATTTAAGTATATGATGAAAATGATGGTGTTTGACATCTGTTGCCAAGAATCTCAGTTGGTTTTGACCCTTGTTATATACTACTATTTTAGTAGTGGTGACATCAATTAATTAAGAGATACAAAAATAAACTAATATCAGAATCTGAAAGGAGATTTTTTTCAACCCATCTTACCTCACAACACATATTTGACAAGTTTCTTACACTGAATTTTAAGGGAGAAAATAAAAGAAGAATAAAAGGCCAGATACAATGTAAAATTATAGAAAACACTAAGAAAAATAGATTGTGATCCTCTTACAAAGTTGTTTCTTGGTGGAGTTTACTTACCAAACTTGGTTTCCCTAGGCCTTGTTTGGTAACAATAGTGAAAACTTATAAGGAGCTGTAGTTATTAGGTGTTTGAAATTGTTCTAAAAAAATTAAGTTGCATGTGTAATAATAGTATGTTAATTTGGATAATAACAATGGTAAGGAGGTGTCAGTTATGAAATAACCAAAACGGATATTGAGTAGCTAAGAAACAACTAAATAACATCAATCACTACATACGCTCTCATAAGATGTTTAATGTTAAACATTATAAATTATAACCAACTTATGCATTAACTAAGTGATTTAAGTTAGTATAACAGATTAGATTCCAGTCGACATCATCTGCAGAAACAACATCTAGCTAGCATTTCAAGATCAATATAACATAATAGAATTCGGTCATCTTAACGATAAATTAGGTCGACCTCATTTGCAGAAACAACATCTACGATTTCACAAGTATATCATAATAGAATCGGTTGACCTTATCGACAAATCAGGACAACCCAATCTGCATTTTCAAGGAAAAAAAAGAAGTAATTCACGTGTTGTCTTTCCTTATTAAAGGAGACTAAAAATCTCACAAGAGACATTGAGCTCATGCAGGAATCAACTCCTTAAAGGAGCTCTACAAGAGCTTGCCTCCTCTAAGTTATCATTTTACACAATTTATCGAACAACTTAATACAATTCTCTCTTAAATTTTGTTTACGTGTCCCAAACAATCACTTAGTAGAGAGAGGACCTTGGACTGCATGCTACCATTAAATATGTTTGTTTAGACAAGAACAAGAACTAGGAGACAGTTATAAAACAATAATAACATAAATAATTATTTCTTCAACATCATAGAACTTCCTAGAAGCTCACAGTTGAATTGAATAAGCTGTGGTGGCATAGAAAAAAATTTCTCCTTGGATGAAACATTCTTAATGTGAAAACAAAGTTATGCTCTATCTCTGGCTGCTTCTGCTATATATGTTGTTGGATACTATGTTTTGTTCAATTATTGGACAGCTGAGGTTAACGGTCTGATTAAACTATCTTTTGCAGCTCAACCCCCTAATCTTAAAAATTCATTCATATTAATCACATCTTATCTCTAATCTTGACCTCCACTTCTGCAACTGCTCAGCTGAAATTATTTAGGACCATAACATGAACTTGCTTTGAAAATTGAAATGTTTTTTCTTTTCTTTTCTTGATTTGTATATAAAGGGTTGCTTCTAAAAACACTCCTTGATAGTAATGGCTGCACCAACTGCTCCTACCTAGATTAGACTACTTATTGTTAATTACTTATTTTAGTTACTAATTAAGGTCATGGACCTATGTTTTACTAGAAGCCATTACTATCAATGGTGTGTTTGGTATTTTCAGTAACTGTTCTTTGACACTACTAAGAGTTGCACAACTTTTTTGCCATTGGGGAGTTTAATATTTTCTATCTGGAAATCAATGAAGAAAAATTAAACTACTTGGTACTATTAGTTGAATATAGGTCCTCTATTTTTCTTGTGCTCGATTTCAAATTGGTGACTTGTGAGGGCTCTTGAACAATTCTCTATCCTAAGAGTTTAAGATGATAAATAGAGGTGTTGGGAGAAAGAATAAGCACACACATGGAGTAAAGGGTTTAACATAAGACCGAGGACAAGGCTCGGTTGGGGTTATTTTCTTTGACATAACGAAGAGTCGGTACTCTTAATCAAATATATGGAAGTGGACAATACACACGAGAAAAAAGGCAGTGGTCAAGAAGAAGACTAGAACGACGACTCAAATGAACCCATTACGTAAAACTTGGGCTTAACTTAAGAGCCCATTAGGAAAACACAAGCGCTACAAAGTGATAAATAATGCAGATGGACAAGTGTAAAGATGAACAAATATTTACTATGAATAGGTAGACTTGAACAATGAACAGATTCGTTCACTTTACCATATTTAATGTTTGAATGGGTCAATACCTGACGATCGAACTTGAGCGTTGGAAGAGTTTAAGTTGCAAGAAGTTTTGTTTTGAAGAAATCAAAAACAAACTATGCATGGTAAGAAAAATTTGTGCATTAACACAAGTGTTCAACTAGTACTCTAAGATGTCACAATCCTCAACACCCCTTCACGTCTACATGCAAACCAGAGACCATAGGCCTCGACCAACACCAGTTGTGATATCATATTAGAGAATCAATTCAACTAAAAATTTAAATAATATTTGTGACTCAGTTTCAAATTTATGATCCAATAAGATGGGGTGGAAAATTACACAAAACATGTCATTTCTACAATGTGTACAGCATCATCCTGGGGGCAGGTATGTATGATTATTATCTTACAGAAATAATCACTTGAATGTGCATTTTATGAATATATATTTCCACTCAAAAAAGAAGAAAAAAAAAGTAGAAAAATTTGGCAAATCAAACCATCCTATGAGAATATTCATAGTATTTGAATATTTATCTGCACTCTCACTAATGCAGCTGTTGCTGCTGTTGAATGTTGATCAGTTTATAGTAAGCTCCATTCTTGTTCTCTACAAGACCATCATGTGTCCCTTGCTCTATTATCTTCCCATCCTGCAAAACTGATATTTGGTCTGCATTTTTTATGGTTGACAACCTATGTGCCACTACCACTGATGTTCTGTTCTTCATCAATCTGTCCAATGCTTGTTGCACAACCCGCTCGGACTCCACGTCTAGTGCACTTGTAGCCTCGTCGAGCAGCAAGATCTCCGGGTTCTTCAGGACAGCTCGGGCTATTGCTATTCGTTGTCTCTGTCCCCCGGATAGTTGCACGCCTCGCTCCCCAACTTTTGTTGAGTAGCCCTCAGGAAGTGAGCTGATAAAGCTGTGTGCATTGGAGACCTTAGCTGCTTCTATCACTTCTGCTTCCGTGGCGCCTTCTCTTCCATACAGGATGTTTTCGTAGATTGATGTCCCGAAAAGGGCTGGTTCTTGCTGGACTAGGCCAATGTGTTTTCTTAGAGACTTGATCTTGAGTTTCTTGATGTCCTTGCCTGTGATCAAGTGTCAACAATACTAAAGATTGTGTTTGTGTATGTTAATGAAAACTGTAATGACAATAAAGATATGCAAATTGGGGACTGACCATCAATCATAACTTTTCCAGCTGATGGATCATAGAATCTGAGAATGAGAGAAAGCACAGAGCTTTTGCCGGATCCACTTTGTCCCACAAGTGCCATGCTCTTGCCTGATCGAACCTTTAGATCGAAATCCTTGAAGATCACAACATCAGGCCTCGACGGGTAGCTGAAATGGACACCTCTTAGCTCAATTGTACCATCAACAAAAGTGATTTCTTCTCCAACATCTCCAACCACTTCAGTCTTTCGGTCCAGCACCTCGAACACTGATGCCACCATTTGGTTCCCTTTAAGAAGGTCTGGAGCCATAGCCAATGTCTCTCCCATGGCTAGCGCGGTTACAATCAGAACCATGAATGATTTCATCACAGATTTGAAGCTAGCAAGTTCCTTCCCCATCAAAACAGAACCATACCTACAACAATTTGAACAAACATAAAGAAATGTTGTATATATGAACACAATAAACCATGGTTTAATGAAGTGGGTAAGAAACTAACCATAAGGCAAGGCCATAGGAGGAGAAAATGAAGAACTGGGAGATGCCATAAAATATGCCAGCAATCTGGCCGCGAGTAAATGAGCGCTTGGAAGGCTCTACTAGCTCGCGCGCGTAAAGATCAAGGACTTTCTCTTCAGCACAAAAGGCAGCGATGGTGCGGATGTTACTCACAGCCTCTCCAGCCATCATATTAGCTTTTAGATATGCTTTGCTTAAGTTGCCACCATAGCCTTGCATGAAGAGTTTCTGGAAGGAGATGCATACACTATTTTAAGTACAAGAACTGAACATTTTTTGTTTGATTTGTGTAGCTACAGCTTGGTGTTACTATTAGGACAAAAGAACCAAACCTCACTGATGTGGCCACTGATAATCAAGGGGTAAGTAGCCAAGACGACGAGTGTGATCCTCCAGTTTAAGATGAATGCAATGATGAATGAGGTGACAGTCAAGCCCACATTTTGTAAGAGTATGGTCGAGCGGTCAACAACTACTGTTCGCAACAATGTTGCATCACTCTCTAAGCGCGATGAAAGCATGGAACTTGTGTTGTTTGTGTCATCAAACCATGCAATTTCATTCCTCAAAATTGCTGTCATGAAAAAAAAAGAATGATAATAAGCACAAAGTAGAGTTTCTCATGATTAGGAGCTAAGGCAAAAGGTATGTACCAGAAAACATCTTTTCTCGCACGCGAAGAGTGAGACGCTCCCCCATGATTCCAAAACATGTATGTGCAAGGCCATTAACAAAGACGGCTATTACAGAAGCACCAGTGAACAGCAAAGCAATCTTCTTGATCTCGTGTTTCGTGGTCTCCCAATCCATGTAATATGATACAAGAGCATGAGAGATCCCAAGGGCAAAAAGAGGCATCATGGCTCCAGCACAAAATGCACCAATGGTGCCAAACAACCCATACATCCAGTCAGGGCCTACCATTGAATACATTCTCTTTGCAGAAATGCGTTTAGGCTTTATCTCCGCTCCATCAGCTCCCAAACGGCTAACTGATTCTTTCTCAGACCTAAAACTTGCTCCAAAGCTTGTCGTTGTGCGGGACAGTTCTCTTGAATACTTTATGCTGCAAACACATGCCATTTATATACATAAGCTACAATGCAATGTGTCATTCCAATCTAAAGTTGCATATCAATTTTGTTCTACGTACCTGAGTGGCCGTCCCATTGAAGGACCTTGTGAGGGATGGCGCTGCAACGTAGCTGCCTCTTGGAGTTGAACAAGAGCTGTGTAGGCACTATATGGGTTTGAAATGAGCTCGTCATGGCTCCCGGTTTCCACTATCTTCCCTTGTTGAACAACAGCTATAACATCTGCATTTCTGATGGTAGAAAGGCGATGAGCCACCACTACTGTTGTCCGTCCCACCATAACACGATCAAGAGCCTCCTGCACACTCTTCTCAGACTCTGCATCAAGTGCACTAGTAGCTTCATCCAATAAAAGAATAGTTGGATTCTTCACAATTGCACGAGATATAGCAATCCTCTGCTTTTGTCCACCAGATAGTTGAATTCCTCTCTCACCAACCTACAAATGAACATTACAACATTAATTCTATTGATATATTCTATGCCTAATTAGCACTTGACTTCAGAACACCAACAATCAATATTACCTGAGTTTCAAATCTTTCAGGAAGGTTGCTAATAAAAGAAATAGCCTCTGAAAGTTTTGCAGCGCGTGTCACTTCTTCAACGGTGGCATCTTCTTTCCCATAGAGTATGTTCTCCCTGATACTGGTAGCAAAAAGGGCAGGCTCTTGATTTACCAAACCAATTTGCTGCCTCAGCCATTTGAGGTCTAGCATTCTTAAATCATGTCCATCTAATAGTATTTCTCCTGAGAGTGGCTCCGAGAAACGCCCCCTTAAAGATAATAAGGAGCTCTTTCCCGACCCACTTCCTCCAACAAGAGCTACAATCTTCCCGGAAGAGATATTGAGATTGAGTCTATTGAAGATCATGACATCGGGGCGAGAGGGATAGCTAAAACATACGTCCTTGAACTGGATGTTACCCTCCAGCTTGTTGAGTTTCTGGCCAGTTAATGAGCTGGTTTTACTAACTGTGTTCCTCTCGATCATCTCGAAAATGGGATAAGCTGCTGCTTTTGCTCGGACGAATGCAGAGATATCGGGTGCTGACTGTCCTAATGAGCTGATCAGAGCAATACAAGCAGATAATAAGTACTAATATCAAATGATTCAAATGACCGTGGAAATTGAGAAGCTAAACGAGAAACTTACAGGCCAGCAATTACAACATTGAGCATGGTGGTGAAAGAATCCGCACCATTGGCAATGTTCTTGTGAACAACAATGCTAGTGAACCACACCAACAATGCCCAAGAAAGAAAAAGAGTACAGTGCAAGGAGCCTAGTCCAAGACCCTTGGCTAATCCCGCCTTTTTCCCGTACTGAAACGTGTTCATGAGAGCTTCTCTGTATGATCTTACCGCCTTTTCTTCTCCTGCAAATGCTTGGACTGTTCTAACATTTCCAATCACCTGGTATTCATAATAATCTCGTAAAGAATCGCGCTAATTACTAGACTTCGATATATATCCATAAACTACATATAATTAGGCCAATCAATTACTAACTAGCAACTACAATTCAACTCCATTCCAAGAAATTATGATCTTATTCTTGGTTAAGATAGAGCACTGACCTCTTCAGCAATCTCACCGGCCTTGACGTAGGACTTGCGAACCCGAGCAATAAGGCCAGTTGCAACAAAAGCATAGACACCTCCGGCCACTGCAATTAACGGGACTATGGAGAGTGTAACAAGACTGATCTGCCAAACCCTCGCGAATCCAACTATAAATCCCACAAGAAACCGGCTTATGTAGTGCATGAAATTCCCAACCTGCATCAAACAAGACTAATTAGAGCAACTAATTTACAAACGAAACATGAAATCAAATTATATATAAATGTACCTTCTCGGAGAGAGCATCCTGAACAACAATAATGTCGCTAGTGATAGCAGCAATGACCTCTCCGGTGGAAGCCTCCGTGTCGAAAAGACTAATGTCTTGATTCAACATCGCCCTCAGATACGCCATCCTCATCTTCGCCGCCTGCCTCTCCCCAGTATGCATCCAGCAACCCACCTCTGCACATTTCCACATCAAAATTCAAATTCGCAATTCAAAATCAACACTAATAATCACAAATTAGTACAATCTACACACCCGTCCATGACGAAAACAGTATCGCCACACTCAGATACACAAAATCCAACGAATACTGCAACGAACACACAAACAACACATCATTACTCGATCAATTGAAATCAAATCAGATTCTGAAATGTGTTTCTACAGTACCTTAGCGACTTTGTGCGAGGCTTGGGCAGGGAAGAGATAGGCGAGGCCAATGACATTAATGAGCTTGCCAAAGAATATAAAGAATACAGGAACGGAAGCTCCATGGATGCAAGCGCCAATGGAGCCAATGGTCATGAGAACATAATCGTAAAAATCGGCAAATTGAAAAAGCTTGAGGAATGGGACTTTCTGTGGCTTCTTCTTCTTCTTAGTATCTTCTGCATCTTTGTCATTTCCTATGATTGAAAATGGAGCTGCAGGCTGTTGAGGTCTCATTTTTTTTGGCCTGAAATTTTTTGGAGACAAAGAAGAGAGAGTGTGGAGATAAGAGAGGGAGTGTGAGGAAGATGAAGAATATTAAAGAGAGTGTGAAGAGTTAGATGAGACGGTATTTATTACTGTATCTGTATTTGCAAGAAAATTTGAATATTTGTATTTAGTGTTGAACTGCGCTGGGAAGTTATGGATGGAATGCATAATTTTTGAATTATTGAGGTGTCTCATTAACAACACTTTAATTTGATTTAATTTAATTTAATTTTGGGATTACAAGATTTGAATCCATTGACTTTGTAGCCAAGATATATACAGTGAGTGTATCCTGTGAAATCACTGGAATGTGATGTAAGGGGCAGTTGTAACTGTTTTCTTTCTTTCTTAATGATGATGTTTTGGAGTTATTGTTAGAGATAAAAAAAATAGACGACATTCTCCGTCCACAATTTCATCACTCTCGTTTGTTTAGTTAAACTCCGTTATTAACTCTTTGTTTGACATTTTTTTTATGAGAATAAAGGCTCTCAACTACTTTATTATTTTTTTCAGTCTAAACTATGAGTTTTTTAAGCGGGCCCGCAAACTCACGGTTGACACTTTTAAGCCGTTTTACCACACCCAAACTAATCATCATTCGAGGGTAAGTCACAGATAAAGCTTATCCCTCTTCCCAAGAGTGTGTTGAGCAGAAATCAAACGCAAGCGTTCTTACCACTCACGCAACCTGTGTAGCCAAGTGCGCCACTACCCTTGGATACCACTTTATTATTTGCTTAGACTCAACAAAGACACAAAGAAATTGAATCCAAACGGAGATCCACTCCCACAAGTACATTGAGATGTGTCTGACTATCATATGTTTGGTTGAGTCCCAGTAATTAACTTCTTGATAAAAAAAAATTTCTTACGAGAATACAGTCTCAGCCACTTTATTGGTTGAGACTGAAACTAATCGAATTTGGATAAAGACACAGCATTATTAAAACAAATATTAATGCTAATTCGTGATGTGTAAACTCTTGTACCAACTATTTTATTCTTCTTTTTTTTTTTCTTTGTTTTGTTTTGAGATATCTCATGAGGTAGTGGTGATTCTCTTTAGCTCTCGAAATTAAATTGCATTGAGACTAAAAGAGTGTGATGGTTGTATCTGCATTATTTTCCTGGTGACTTCAGCTACCCTTATTAACTACCAATGCCCAATTGTATTGAATTCAAAATTAACTCCTCCTTGGTAGAAATATGTATGAAGTATAAAGCAAACTGAAAAAAAAATGAGAAAAAGAAAAGAGGAAGCCTTAACTGGATTTGAAGTTTTGGCATGCATGAATGAAACTAGATATTACACTTTTACTAGCGAGTACGGAGTCTCAGTCATTTTATTATTGGCTGAAATTCAACCACGACACAAAGAAACAGGATCCGAGCAGATGCTTCTCGCCCACAAATGGATTAAAACACGTATGAGTATTAATTTGTGACGTGTCAGTGGCACTCTCATAAGCTTAATTGGGTTCCAATCATATTGACTCATTAGCTGAGATTTGTTTTCTCATCTTACTATCTATTTAGAGAAAAGAAGATTGAGAATTGTAAGTTTGTGAAGACAAGAACTGGCAGCATTGACTTGATAAATATATGTGTAGCATGGGTAATTGGGTATGGAACATAGACTTGTGGCATAAGCATAATATATAGATGCATGAGCAATGTCACATTTACAGGGACCCTTTGGCTTTAGGGATGTGGCCAACTAATAATGCTTGCTAGAAGGACAAAACAAGACTAGTCAGCAAAATATCTGCTCCCACATTTTGCACCATCAAATAAAACCACCAAAAAGAAGATTCACTTTATCATTCACAACTTTGATTTTTCTTTTCTTTTCTTTTATGACAGTAAATTTCGTTGGCATAGGATAGCTAGTTTTAGCAGCAATTTTAGGAGATACTTAAAGCGTGTTAGGATTCATTTACCGCGTGTTAAAGAGCAGTATGTACTACGAGATCGTTGAGGATTGTTTAGATATTGGATCTTAAATCACAAGTAAACGAAATCAACAAATTGTTTATAACTGGTTATAGTAGACACTAATGCATCAATAATGATGATTCGATTGACTATGAATTTATAAATTATGCAATGTATTAATACAACAAATTGTAACACCCTTTTAGTTGTTTAAAATAAATTTCAGATTATAAGAATATGGTACTAAAAAAATAGTATAGATTAAGATGGAGACAAATAATATGTTGGTAATTAATAAGGGTTTGTTGGGTAGTAGAAGGAAATGAAGAGCGTTGTTTGTTGGCACTGAAAAACAACCAACGGAATCAATAAGTAGTGACACTAAATATAGTTGAGAGACAAATACGTTTAACTGTATATGTTTTGACAAAGGTCAAAACCATATTCATGCACTTGCATGTCAAGACTCTAATTGATATTTTTCTTGGACAAGTGTATTGTCAAAGATTTAACTTAAATTGTCAACTAAATGGGCCATGATGTTATTATTACACATTCTTAGTATGACAATTTGTTACAAATGATTTATAAAAATTTGTTCGAGTTTACTCTAGTATTTATTTTGCATGTTATTATATAACAAAGGAGTTATGCGTCATAAATTTGTAAGAGTACGTTTGATGGTGTATTTGAATTAATTGTAGCGTAAGACGTATAACATTTGTCGCATGGTCTAGGCATTAGTGAACATTCATGTTACGAGACCGTGTGAGTATGACATTTCACAATTTTTTTAATGTATATTGAACGTCCGCTTAATCAACAATATATTGTAATTTAATTGTTTAACTTTGACAAATCTTTTGTATTTCGAACGAGTGCAAAATACTTAAATAAATATTGCACTCAGAATATTATTCGTACGTGTTTGAGTATATTAGTCAATATATATTTGATGTTACCCTAAAAATTACAAGTCAACTATAGAAATGGCAAATGTCGAAGTGACACATATTAGTGCTCGAGTTGATATTTCACTATTTTATTTTGTAACTATATATATTATCTTCTCAGTAAGAGGAGAATATATTATTTTTAACATTTGAGAGCTTCTACATACTCTTTTTGTCTTATTTTTATCTTCTAGCTTCGGTTGTATTATATATACATACATTCATACATACATATACATACATATATAAGATAGTTGAATATTACTCCATGAAATAAATGCTTGACAAGGAAATGAGAGGTGAACTTCTTGGACAATTCCAAACGAATTACACTATCATCTCCATAATTCGATTTTATACTACTGAGTAGCTAATTGATTTTTACAAACAAAAAGAGAATAAACTCATATCTTTTTAGTACTCTACTATCTACATAATAATACACCATTATTATTAATACAAATTAGGACCACCGATTTAAATTTATACATAGGTACAGATAAATAATATATATAAATTGGTATTTATTTCAATAATGGTACACAATTAAATTCAAAATTTTAAACTAGCTTAAAATTGATTTACCTAGCTTTACACTACCACTTGTACAGACATGACTCCCTCTGCCATGGCAGAATATGAAAACCAAAAGCCTGGAAAACTCTTTTATCAGTCCAAGTACAAATAAAAGTTGTCGGAAAAAAAAGTACCTTATAAAACTCAAAACAAAAACACTTTATATATACATATCTTATTATCCACGTGGGTCTGGCCTGAAAATTGTTGTAATTTGAGTAGAATTGTGGGTCAATTTCAAATATATTCGAGCTTGAATAAAGACTTGTTTGAGAACTCTAATCGACATCTCGTATTTTTACACATAATATAGATGATTCAACAAGATCTTATCATTGATCTTAATTCACCTGTAAAATTGTTGTGGAAACTCAATTTCCATAGGAGATAGTTCCTTGCTATAGCACACAAATTGAGTTTTTTTTTTTTTTTTTACAAAGTGAGGTTTTGACCAATTCAATTCTTAGATTAGTCATTATACCATTACAACACATAAGTATAATAACAACATTTTACATTCGTCCATTGTTGTTTGTCTAGTTAATTTGGTCAATATTTTATGTGATTTGTGTCTTGATTTGTAAATATACTTACGTAAAATCAGTACTTACATATAATAAAACCATTATTACATTGTACGGTTTAAAATTCATAAAATTGGTCGTCCATGTAATATGTTGTTGGCCAATTCATATGTGGTTGATTATCAAAACTTATAATTTCATGAGTTGGTCGATTATGAAAACTTAACTCTTGGTCGTCCACTAAAGTTTATCTCTATGAGACTCGAAATTAAAATATATTAATATAATGAGTAAAAGGAATTAAATTATTTTATTAAACAATATGTTTTTCTCAAAACACCTTCAAATTATTTACGGTTTTATCATCGATTTTATCAAACAATCACCCAAATCTGTAAGGTTGCAAAATTTTCTTTTTTCTCATTTTATCCCACGAAAACTTTTGCGCCAAACGAGCCGTATCTTCTACATTACATGCACGATCCAATAATACATATCATGGGACCCTATATTGTCCTTAAATTATACACACAATTGTTTATTTATTTATCTATTTTGTCGATGTGAAACACAACCATTCTGCGAAAACTGTCCATTTTGTTTCATTTAATATCGAAATTCCAGCTTTCAAATTAGTAATGTCATGTTTGGAAAGGTCCTACAATCCAGCTTGCTATTAATTAATGTTATTAGGACATTTCTCCTAACTCAGTACGTACTGCATATTTATTTATTTTAATCAACCATTTGTTCCATGCTCTCTCTACCTTTTCGGTGCTCCTCAATCCTCATATACTACTATTCTCAGTAAACTTGGACCTTCTTTGATTCAATTTGTTGTTATTTTATAAGGAAAATTTAAAAGTCCCATCAACAACTGGTTTTCATGATTTAGCGGATCCATATTTAGTTGAGAATTGTAATTAATTGACACCATGTTCATTCGATGACTTTTGAATTGCATTAATTGTAAATAGTATGATTAAATTAGCCAAAGTAGAAATAGTTTTCTTGTTTATATATGGTCTAAAAATTTGCTGTGAAAATAGTGATCTTGTTGCAAATACATCACGATTCACGTGCAATTCACGGCAACACTTGTTTGTAGCAAATATTTCACCACAACTTTCAAATAAATCTCTTGCGGTTGAAAAATGTTGGCATATCTATTTATTAATGACTTCAGGGTTGCAAAAAGCAGTTATCTTGTCAAACATTTGAGTTAAATTTTTTTTATTATAGATTTGGGTAGTTTTTGTTATGGTGATTGGTGAACCTGCGAAAAGTCTAATACTAGAACGAAGAGCACAATGACAAACACGACAAAATGACAATTTATTTTCTCAATCATCAAATATATGGGTTGGATGGGGACTAGCTAGACTGATTTTGTGCAAGATGATTAAGGGTGTTTCAAATTGGGTAGTAGGGTGTCCGCAACTAGACAAAGGCATCGACCTCCTCAAGCCCGTCCCAAGTTTAAAATAAATAAGGCAATGGTTGCTTTGGAAACACTCCGACTCTTTTGTGGACATGTGTTGGGGTGGTGAGCGGCATTCACACTCAGGAGAGGCAGATGTGTGATTTGTCAAGACATTGTCGATTTGTGAAACACTTGGCTATGTTATGGAGCAGGGTTACCAAGAGCTAGTGGTAGAGTTTGATGCACTTCAAATTGGTCAAGTTCTAAAGGCTAGAAGGGAGGGCACCATCGTCTTCAGTTTGATAACGGCGGGCTGGTGCAAATGAGTATCAGCCGGTGGAAGTGATGATCATCCAGGAAGCATTTAGATGTGGAATAAAGAATATCTGAAACATGTAATGTTTGAAATTGACTTATTACAAGAGGTTCAAGCGATACAAACTGAACGATAAAAAAAATGGCAGGTAAAGCTTTAATTTATTGTAAATTTGTTCCAAACTCGTTGTAATAATCTAATCTAATCTAATATATATATATAATTCCCAAGCACCACCCCAATTGAGTGACACGTGTCACTCCAATTTTTCAATTGATACTTCAATTGAATGACATGTGTCACTCAATTTAATAAAATAAAAAATATTTTATTTTATTTTTTCAATCTTTTGTTCAATTATAAGATAATTATTCAAAAGTAATGAATATCCAATAATTACAAGTTAATTATTTAAGTTTTCAAATATTTATAACATAATAGATTTTTTTAATATATTCTTATTGAAATATTATAGTTATCCATATAAGGAATTTTTAACTCATTTATTTAAAATCAAAATTTCATTCCTAACATAAATAAATTTTGATAAATCTGAGTATACTATGTATTATAATACTATTCTAATTAATATTCTTATTATTTTTATAATTAAATTATTTTCTATTTAATTCTATTTATGTAGTTACTTTGTGTGCTATATATATATATAGACAGTTCGATATGTATAAGTGGGTCGACTCTTCACATTTTTCGTAGTAAAAAAGTTATGATAAGTGTGCATTTAATTGAATTGGAGATTAGTAAATTGAAAAAGTAGCAACATAGTTAACAAAGTAACATTCCCTATTAAAAATGATTTTTTTACGTTAGTATTTCATAATTGATCAAATGCCTTAAATTATTGGGATGAGAATCAACTGTTAATTTATGATCTTAAAATATTTGTAATTCATAATAAAAATTATCTTTTCATGTGTATTTTTTTTTCACTTTTTAAAATGTATGTTATTTTTGCATTCAAAAATAAA
>JAYMTF010000759.1:0-30594 GCA_036897485.1 Pelargonium nanum | reverse complement strand
AGTTTGGCATGGTATTCTGTCTTGGTGGGGGTGTTTTTGGCTCTTCCCCATGATTGCTTCTCTTAAATAGTTGCATGGGCGTCCGGGTTTATTGGAAGTCGACTAGCTCGAAAAGTTAGGGACTCAATCTGCTTAATTTATCTTTGGCATATTTGGCTTGCTCGCAATGGTCTCATCTTTCGTCACCAATTTCCTAGCATTCAAGACACATTACTTCGTATCTAGAGTTTTACTTACTCTTTACTTCAATGTTTTGATAGTTCTTTATGTAATAGCTTCTCGCTCTCGTCTTGGATCTCCAATCCGTCTTCTTGCTTGGCTTGACGGATTGTGAGAGTCCTTCCTTTGTACTTTTATTTTGACATTCGGGTTGGATGAATAAAAGGTACCGCTTGCCTATCAAATATATATATATATATATATATATATTATTCCCAAAAAAATATAGAACGTGTTAGCTCGTGTCGTGTGAAACCGTCCCAACTAGTTAAACATGGTGTATATGTGTTATGTGTGCATAAGTGTCTCGTACTTCTTGTTCATTATTGGAACATAATTATGAAATATGTTATGTTGGTGTTGCTATGGTTAAATTCTAAACGTGAAAGATACAAACGTATTGCCAACTCTAGCTAGCTACACATAGCATAAAAACACAATAACTTGATTTACACGCAAAAGGGACATTCATAATTGTGAGAAAATTAACATGCACTTCATTAATTAATAAGTTAGGCCACACTATTTATTAGTTTTAAATTTTAAAATTGACAATTCAACCAAACTATTGAATTATGTTATAACGTTTGGTAATCAACTAATTGATGCTTCAATTAAAATAACAATGCAACAAACAAAATGTTATGATTGTTTGGTGTTTGTAACATAACATATGTTGTACAACTTATTATGTTGACTAACATCTAAATTTATTTGCAATTACACGTGAAAGCTGTTATGCATGTAAAATAACGAGTAAACATCTATAATACATGAGAACCAAATATAGTAACTCTTTTTCAACTCAATGAAAACATAAAGCATTATTATTTTGGCGAATTAAACAATAAATTACTAAAAACGTTGAGTTTATATAAACGATCAATTTAACGAAAAACGTGTTATCAAAATTTGGCATACAAGTACGTCACATATTACACACCTCGATAGTGTTGGCCACTTCCTGGACCATTGGTGGTTTTGCCTGCGAACTTGCTCAACACTTGAATGTGATATTGTACAACATCATAACAACAATACGTGAGAAGTAAACAATCACTTCATGAAATAAATGTAGTGAGAACATTTAACAAATTAATAAAATCTTCGAATTTGTTTTATATAAATAAACTTAAATCTTTGAGACAATGCATTAGAACAAAAAAGTAACTTCGTAAGTAAGTTAAAATGAGTATTAATCAAATGATATAGTTACACTCAGAACTATGAGCCACTCAATTTTCAATATGGTCATCTTTAAAATGAGATTTTAAGGTTCTTCGTTGATCAAAACAATTGAGTCGCCCAAAATCTTGGCCTTTGATTTTCAAAGGTATGTTTTTTTTAACTAATCATCATTAATTACATATGACTTTATTAGGGGCTAAAAAAGTGTATAATGGTCAATCTTATTTGTCAACTACATGATGATTCGCTACCAAAGCTATTAATACGCTTTTTCCAATCGAGCTCGGGTAGAATTTCTACCCCAAATTCGACCCGAAAAGAATTGTGGGTACGTTAGAATTGTGGGTTTTCAATCACATATCGAGAAAAATTTAAGTTTTTACATGTAAAATATACGAGTTTATATAAATATATCAATCCAACCCCAAAATTTTCAAAGCAGATCCGACATAACTTGAAAATTGGTTGATCTCATTCTACATAACCCAACCTTCAAAATGTAGGTTGATATATGGGTGCATGTAGTTTTGATCCTAAATATTATTCATATGAAATTAGTAATTATATTATGTTACCAAATTTATTAAATTTTTTATCTATAAGACAAAAATTAATGTATAAAAAAGTCAAAACTGCCGTCATGAAAGGAAGAGAATAGAAGACGAAAAAACGTTGACTACTGTACATTGCCTCATGCTTGAGTTGCAATTCTTCAAAAAGTCCCAAAGTCTCCGGAAGAGCTTTATGGTGCTCCTCGAAACCTTTTCCCAATTTTCACGCTACATCGTACGATATCATTATAGTCTGTGCGTGCGTGTCGCGTTTGTGTCGTGTCGAAGGTTGTGTGTTGCACAATTCAACACGAACATATCACGTCTTGTAATCGTGATGCATGGTTCAACACAAATATGACACGATTATAAATACGTCATATTTAACATAATAACTAAATGAGTCGTGTATGACACGACACGATCGACACAAACACGACCCAACACATTTGATCGATACGACACTGACCAACATGTTTGGCAGGACATAACCCAACAAGTTTGACACAATACTATGATTAATTTACAATTATACTGTTAATTGTGCGTGTATGGCGTGTCGTACGTGTCACAACACGACTAATTAATTATGTGTGTATTTTGGAGGCACAATACAAATACGGCAGATTACAAAATTGAGCACAAACACGCTAATTCCGTGTCGTTTGTCATGTTACAACACAAATTGTCAGCTATAGGTATCATCATCATAATTTATTATGTATTCCTATTAGAGCGGACAATTTGAATTCACACCCGCTGACACTCGAAATCTGGTCCAATTATTGACCGACCAAATCCGAAAAACTTTCAAGTTGAATTTATCTTGTAAAAGTTTTGAGTCAGATCGAGCAAGCTCATACGAATTCACACAACTCTACACTAAAAAGTGAAATTCAAATAAGTCGAAACTCTTTCAAACAACCGTATGTAGATTTTTTTTATCAACTTGAGCCCAAACAAATTTGATCTAAACCTGAAATTGTCACCTCTAGTTCTCGTCGCAACACTCCAACAACAATACCAAAAAGCAAAATTACCAATAAAGAATGTATATGTCTTGTCTTTCTCCAAGTCTTGTATTCCAAATTTTAATACTGTTTTGCGTCTTAGTTAGACCTCGTTAAAGTTGCAATCAAACACTCGGAGATTCGTTTATTCGTTTACTTCAAATAACTCAAATTACTTCAAATGTCCGTTGAAATTCAAGCCTTCATTTAAATGAAAAATTCTTGAGAAATTCTTTTCATACCACTATTTCACGCAATATGAAAACAAGAAATAAGCATCAATTAAGATCGAACTAAATTAAATTAAAACAAACTAAATCGAAGTTAGATAGTACTTTAACGAGTTGACTAAATACTCAATTGGTCGTAGTCAGTCTAAGCAGCAAGCACTGGATCACAGACCAATTTTAAGTTAAGAAAGATAAAATCAAGAGAATGTTTAAGAAAAAACAATAAAATGAAAGAAACTGAATGAACGATAATAAAATATACTTTACTGCAAATAACAATTTTTACTATAAAAAATTACCAACATTTTTTGAAAATAAACTTAGAGATAAAAATTGTTTTGGACCGAATTTTAATTTGGACCAAATCATCTTCTACTCCACTGGATCAACTTGGCCCGGTTAAGTTACTATTAGATAGAGTCCATTTTTTTTTTGGTTAAGTTAAAAAATAAAAACTAGATAATTTATTTGACAGTGATTTGAATTATTTGCATAATAATTATAGAATGACATCTAAATTATTAAGTGGATAAGCTTGATTTAAATTTATTATTATGTTACTTTCAAGCATGAAGTTGATTTGGATTTTATGTTTGGAATTTTGGACACATAATAATGCAAAATATGTTGTTGTCAATATTAAAAAAAGAAAGGTAAGACCTCCCATCATATTCTCACAAAGATTGGACAAAACTAACTTGAGAGAATGGGCAAGCCTGCAATAGTGAATAAGACTAAACTCAAATTAATTTAATTATTTTCAAATTAATTTATAAGAAATTATGACACGTAGAGTATTTTTATTTATTTTTAATTTATGTGTTCTAGAGTTGAAATATTATTATTTTTTTAAATATTTCAGTTATTGATAATTGAACTCATAACATTTTAATTGCCTTTGACCAAATTTTAGAATAATGATCCTTTTGTGCGACAAAAGTCTAATCAGTTGATAAAATGTTGTATCACAAAATTAATAAATTAAAACAAGCTTTGCATTCACAAATTTGTTTTGTGGCATTTTTAAATTGAATAATCGAGCTTTAACAAAAATTAGTCGTCTTTCCAGTAATAAAAACAGTAAGACTCTTTTTATTAAAATAAAATATATCAATTTGTTAGTATTTTCTATTTAAAATATAGATTCAACAAGCAATAGAGTTTACAAAGCTAGATGAAATTCACTTATTCTATAAACTCCTCAAAACTCATTAATTATGACTTAAATTGTGATTTCAACTTGAAAAATTGATGCTCAAATAATTAAAATGTGGCATAGAGGACCTAATCTTAACTTTGGTTACATATTGCTTTAAAGCATTTTGTTGGTGGTCAAATATTTAGATTTTAGACCATCACCCAACTTTGAAGACTGCATTTTTTTTTTTGGTTGTTGGGAAAAATTAGAGAATACAAGAGATCTAAAACTCTAGAAGCAAGACTAAAAGGCATCCCAATTTGACCATAAAATCTAAATTGACATTACCATACCAACTTTCATAGATTTGTTTCACAATCAACTAAATGTCTATCTCCCCCTATAATACCTTGATAACCCTATTCAATTCCTAGTGTATTTGTATTAGAATAAGTGTTTTGAGATCGTTTTATTTATTTATTTCTATATTTGTCTCAAAATAAGTATCTTATTTCACTTGTATTTTTGTTTCAATATAAATGTTTTGTTTCTTTCTTTAGAATGCTGGTTATGGATGAATAATCAATAATGTCTTTATAATAAGTTAATTAATATCTCTTCCATTTGTTAGAACGCATATTCATGAGGATAAAAGAGTAAATATACAACACTTACTAACTTCTTGATACTCAGAAAGAAATACACTTATTTTGAGATGGAGGAACTATACAAGGTTAGTTGTGTTGTACATTTATTTTTGTATTATTGTGAACTAGAGTTGGCGAATTTGGGGCCAAGTCAGGTTGTTGAACCCTAATCCGACCATATATAAGATTTTCGAGTTCATCGAGTTTGGTTGAGTTAGGGTTGTGTCGAGTTTCGGGTTTATGCATAAAATACCTTGATTTTGTGAGTTTACCCCACCGAAAATTTCACACGAAGAACCCGATCTGACCAACTTTGGATTAGGTATGTGTCATATAAAAGTAGGGTCGGGTGTCAGGTTCAAATTGTCAGCTCTAAATGTGAACATGTCTTATAACAAATTTAAGAGATACTTACTATTCATTTTGTCTAAAAGAGCTGTTTTTATTTATAGAAAAATTAAAAGAAGATAATTTATGTTGTACATTTGATCTTGTATCATAATGGTTGTGTTTTATAACAAGTTAAGAAGTACTAACTAACTCATAATAGAAGGGAAAACCGAAGGTAGGTTTGGTTAAATTGAAAGTAGATGGATGCAACGTTTTGGCAGAAAGGGTTCGGCGTGGAGTGGGCTCTCCGTGACACCGAAGAAAGGTGGCTGGGTGGCGGATGCAAGAAGTGGGAGGGTGTTGCTCGTTCCCTGGAAATTGTGGAAGCTACGGCAGTGAGGGAAGTTCTCTCTTGGGTCAAATAGTTGGGTTAGGCTGCTGTCATTATGGAGAGTGATGACGTGACGGTGTTTTCGAATATCGCGTCAAGATCCGAGATGGCGAGTGTTTACAGAATGATTATTGATGATTGCATTCATCTAGTTTCAGGTTTAAAAAAAGTGTTATTCTCATATGTAAATCAGTCTGCGCATATAGTAACTCAGTTACTTGCTCGAGCTTCTCATTCTATGTCTGGCCGAATCTCATGGGGTGCCCCGGAGTGCCCCCCGGTGGTAACTTAAGCGTTATTTGATGATTTTGATTAATAAATTTTTATGTTCTCTTAAAAAAAATAGCTAATTCATTATAGAGACACCATAACTAACTTCTTGAAAATAAAACCGAACAATTATTTGTAAACAAATAAATAATCGAAAAATAAGACCCTTACTTTGAAATTGAGGAGGAAAAAAATAAAACAATCTAGAGTATTTTGGGTTAAATTACCCGTATAACCCTAATTGTGTGTGTTGAGCCTTTCGTGTACATCACAACACAAATAACTAATCGTGTGTTCATGATTTTGAGACGCAACACAACATATTAAAAAAACTAGTGAGTTAAAACACGTTTATTTCATGCTGTATTGCGCGTAAAAACACTAATTGTCAACTTTAAATTCGAGTTGCACAAAATTAATTCGATCATCTTTTACCACACAAATATGTATAACACTAAACCCGACCCAAAATTTACAACACATACATCTTATGCGTTAGACACTCAAATCTAAGCTTGGTCTACTCAAACCGACCTCAAAATCGTATAGTCAGACTGGAAGCTTGGTCTACTCAACCCGACCCAAAATTCGAATAGTCAGCTCTATCATACCTCTTTTTTTCTTGGGTCCCACTAAAATACACCTTCCTCGTATACACACTAACCCACATAATATCACATACAACAACAACAATAATTACAACACCCAATCCAATCATGTGATGTCCCATTGAGATCTCTACCTCCAATCCAATCCAATCAATCCAATTCCCAATTTCCCAAAACCCCAAAAAAATCGCACCTTCCCCACCGTCGATCCCTCCATTTTCATGGGCTTGGAGTCCGATCCAACGGCCCCTATCGCATCTCCCTCAAATCCCGGCATTCAATTCCTTTCCCAGAATTCCAATTTCTGAAATAATCACATTTTTCACGATCATAAAAAGGAGATTTTTAGGGTTTCCATAAATTCCTCCCCCAAAAGCGAAGAAGATGAGTGTGGCGAAGTCGCAGGTGTGGCAGCCTTGCAAGAAGAAGAGATCTTGATTCGCCGAGGATTTTGGATTTAGGAGGATTTTGGTTTGATTGATCGAATTCTAGAGTGCGAGCTAGGGTTGGGTTTAGTGGTTTCTAGAGAGAGAGAGAGTGATCGGAGAAAATGGCGTCGTCTCGCGCGAATCACGGCTCCGGCAGCGGCGGAAGCAGCAGCAGGACGCGAGTCGGGAAGTACGAGCTGGGACGGACGCTCGGCGAAGGAACTTTCGCGAAGGTCAAGTTCGCGAAGAACATCGAGACCGGCGATAGCGTCGCGATCAAAATTCTCGACAAAGAGAAGGTTCTCAAGCATAAAATGATCGGTCAGGTATGATCATATTTTTTAATTTATTTATTTAAATAGTTTGATGCTAAGATCAATGAGTTTATGTTAAGTTTTTTATTGATTTTTGTTTTGTTTTTTTTAATTAGTGAAATTGAATGCAAAATTGCACGAACTTTTTTGAAAAATTCAATGTGAAGGTATTTTTTGAACATGTTTATATACAAAATTAAGTGAAGCAAGTTTTTTTTTTTTTTTTTTTGGTATACTTGAAATTGTAGAATTTTGAGTGAAGGCAATTACATGATTTTTATTAGAACATTTGGTGTTTTTGGAAATATTAAAGATTTACAATTCTGATGGGTGATTCGAAAAGATTTGTTAAAATATTGGTTATACTAAACTAAAATTGTAACGGGGCTGTAATGAAATATTTTTGAAGTATATGGTATACTTGAAAATTATTAGAAAGTTCACTGGCTGCAGTGTAAATACTATACTATTATTTTTATTTGTTTTTGTTAATTAGTGAAATAATTTGCTGAATATAAAGAAGTATTGTAAGAATAGTTTATTTTATGTTAAGCAAGTTGGATATTTTGGATTTGTGTATAAAATTGACCCTTACTGTATGTTGATTTTGCAGATCAAACGAGAAATTTCGACGATGAAACTAATTAGACATCCAAATGTAATCCGCATGTATGAGGTTAGACGGAAGTATGTGAATTCCTCTTTTTGAATTACGTAATATTCGTTAATCCATATAATTGGTTAGTTAAAATTAGTAATCTTAATGCAGGTTATGGCCAGCAAAACTAAGATATACATTGTTTTGGAATTTGTGACTGGTGGTGAACTCTTTGACAGAATTGTAAGTCACGAGTATGGGCTTTATTTTTTATATGTATGCAATTTGGGAGTAGTTGTGGAAAAACAAGACATGACTCTGTAAATTGATTTGGATTTTCTGTTGTTTTGTTGTTCTAGGCTAGTCAAGGAAGGCTGAAAGAGGAAGATTCAAGGCGGTACTTTCAGCAGCTCATTAATGCTGTAGATTATTGCCATAGCAGAGGCGTTTTCCATAGAGACCTAAAGGTCAGAATATCTCCTTTTCCTATGTAACTACTAGCATATGTTCAACAGTATGGCTTGGTATCAGACCAAGTTTTGATTCGGGCCGTGACCGGATTCTGTTGACTCTCTTAGCAGTCTCCGGTCCACATGTAGAATCACATACATGTAGTGGTCCAAGTTTTGAAGGAAAATGGCTACACATAAGGTGAATGTTTAAGTAAAAAATGCTCCCAATTGTGCATGTGCTGATCCCACGATAAGAGGAGGTGTGAGGCTCGCAGTGAGGGGGAGTGATGAAGTAGTGAAGAAAAAGTCCCACATTTAAAAAGATGAAAAGAATGAGCTTTTTTATGAAGGTGAAAGCCAAACCCTATGATCAAGGTTTACCTTGTAGCAAGGGAAGCTGAATCCTTTATGAGTAGCCCAATATAAAAAAAGATTCAAAGTTTAACACATTTCTTTCAAGATCCTTTTCTTCCTATATTAAATGACTTCAAACTTCTATTCTAATTCAATGCTGATGTTGATGTCATTATAATTGCAGTTCTTTTTGGTCTGTATGACCATATTATTATTATGTTACATTATGCGTCTCTTCAGTTTCACCACTAGTGATGAACAGATAATTACCCACTATTTACAAACTACATGGTTTGCACACTGCAGCCAGAGAATTTACTGCTGGATGCAAATGGAAATCTTAAAGTTTCTGATTTTGGATTGAGTGCCCTACCTCAGCAAGTTCGAGTGAGTATATGACTTGTTGTCTCGGTTAAAAAGTAAATTACTATGAACTCATTCATATTTATTATTATTAGGAGTTAAGGTGAATCCAAAAATTAGGCTTGCTCTTTATTTTGCTCAATGTTGCCACACTGCTCTCCTTGTTTTAAAGCCATTGCCGCATTATTTCTTGATATGAGAATTTATTTGATGATATTTAGGAAGATGGCTTACTTCATACAACATGTGGAACACCAAATTATGTTGCTCCGGAGGTATAAAATCTTCCCTTATGCTTCCTGCTGTTTTATGCTTTTGTGTTTGCTTATCAGTGTAGCCCATTTTTCGAAACTTGTAGGTGATCAACAATAAAGGATATGATGGAGCCAAGGCAGATCTTTGGTCGTGTGGTGTGATCCTTTTCGTCCTTATGGCTGGATATTTGCCCTTTGAAGATTCCAACATTGTGGCTTTGTACAAGAAGGTGATTGTTGGTTTCTTCATGTTTCTGCACTGCCCTTGTGGAAATTATTTTCCTTCCTAGTTTGCTTAGTGTTACACTTATACCACTGCTCTGCTTAATGTTGCATTCCAAGTACACAAATCAAATGAATAATTACGTTTTTCACTTAAGGATGTGTACTGAAATTTACAGTTAGATTTACTGTATGTATTCTATTACAAGTGTCACTATCTCACGTCTTACCTTTTTGGTCAACATATTACCTAGTTTGGTTGACTAGAACTGAATCAAGTGTATTGCAGAGAGATTACTCTTGGTTGAAGAATAAGTGAGATTCATTGCTCTTCTGTATGTTGATTTTGTACCCATGATAAATGAAAAAAGCTTTACTGATTGTAGTAGTTGATCAATATGATAGTAGATTTATGTGTGTCCACCCAGAAAAGTATTATTTATGTTGTACTCATAAAAGTAATTACAGCTACGTACCTCTTGGGATATGGTTTTGCGACGAAATTGCTCATATCTTCTGGATCATGCTTCAGTGGAGTATACTCAATGAGTATCTGGTACATTAGCTCGAAATTTGTCCATACTTGTAGGGACTTGGTTTATGGAATTATTTTGTAGGGTTTATCTTCGATTTTTAGAAAGACGGATGTATATTTTTCAAATCGAGAAATATACTATCCAGTCTATCCACACATTTCTGCAAGTCTTTGTTTCTGTGTTATATACATATATGAAACTGTAACCATGCTATATAGGACTTCATGTGATTGCAGATACACAAGGCCGAATTCTCATGCCCTCCTTGGTTCTCTTCAAGTGTCAAGAAACTAATCAAAAGAATCCTGGATCCTAATCCTTCGACAGTGAGTTTTATTTTTCTCCTTTTTTTTCTTTTCTGCTGAACTTCTTGTTTCCTTCATTGAAAAGAATTGAAGTCTCCTATGTTCTTAAATCAGTTCTAATTTGTCATACAGCGCATAACGATTGCTGAGGTAATTGAGAATGAATGGTTCAAAAAAGGTTATAAGCCCACTAAATTTGAAGAAGCTGATGTGAGTCTTGATGATGTGGATGCTATTTTCAATGAATCAGGGGTAAAATTTTTTTTTTTCATTGCACTATCTTTGATCAAACAAACATATATTCAGTGGTTTTCAATATGATTTGATTTTTCACTTACTCTACTTCATGTGCAGGATTCTAAAAACCTTGTTGTTGAGAGGCGAGAAGAACCCGTGGCTTCTTCTAATCCTGTCACGATGAATGCTTTTGAGCTCATCTCTACATCTCAGGGTCTAAACCTCGGCAGTCTTTTCGAAAAACAAATGGTATGTTGTAACATTAGTTTTTTGTACCCGAGTAACTCTTCAGGTTAAAACACCATATTTCCACTTTTGTACAAGACACATCATGAATCCACGTATTTTCTGCCACATATTGTAAAAGAACAGAAGCCGAAGAATATTAATACTCATTTTTATAGCTTCTTCAATATATTTTACCTATCTTAGGTTCTACATGTCTGATAATAGTTTGTTTCCTTTGAAATAACTGCTGATTAGATTATCTGGGGAAATTTTCATCTTTTGTTGCATATTTGATTAACATCTTGATTTTGTAGGTATACAGATTAAAAATATTATAGACTTTTATGGTACTCAAATCTAAACCAGCTGTTATTTTCCTTCAATAACCAGGGGCTTGTTAAACGAGAAACGAGATTCACATCTAAATGTCCTGCTAATGAGATTATCTCAAAAATTGAGGAAACTGCCACACCTCTGGGTTTTGGTGTAAAGAAAAATAATTACAAGGTATTTCTTACTTACCTACTTGTCCGCAAGGCTGAAAGATTCAATAAATTTGATCATCCTCAATGGAATTGTCTCTAGATTTTGTTTGTCTTTTGCTGTTATCTTGTTACAAATGTATTTCCATCTAAACCAGTTGAAGCTTTTGGGGGAGAAAACCGGACGCAAGGGTCATTTAGCTGTTGCAACAGAGGTACGCATCCCTAATATCCCTAATGCCTCATCCACGAAATCTGGAGTGGCTAAAATAATCTATAAAATATCATTTTTATGTGTGTTAATTTGTTTTTCAATTTATCTTTTTGTTTCAGATCTATGAAGTTGCACCATCACTTTTCATGGTGGAGCTTCGGAAGTCCGGTGGAGATACTCTTGAATTTCACAAGGTATGTTATTAGATCCTTTGTGCACTTGTCACATTCAGTTAAAGAAAATAAAGAATCTTACCTATGAAGTAAACATTCTTTGTTATAAGTGCTCGTATTATAGTTATGAATTGGATGTTGCCAAGCCTATTTGTTATTTGCCGTTACATATATATTGAAGAACTAGATTCATTGGTACGGTCACAATATACTGCTTACAATTTTGGGTAAACAGCAAAATGAAGTTTCTGACTCATGATTATTGTTTGGTTGACCTATATAGTCAGTGTTGTCACACCCACACGTAGGGGTTGCAATTTGTGTTCATGGGTCGTGTTGAATGTGTAATATTTTGTTAAATTGGTTAACGCGAACACAAACACCGAACTATAGCATAAGGAAGACCTCACTAGCAATTTCAGGTCGCACAGTCAACACAAACATAGACCTTGCACCCCGATGAGGAGAGCATGTTTTTATAACCAAATGACCCGATCTGGAAGATGTATAATTCTAATGTCTTTTAGTTTTAACAAAAACATGACTGACCTTGTTTGAGATAAACATAATTTACATATTAAGTCGGTACCCAATAAAGTTCTATTTGAGGCTATTGGATCTTTGCGAGCTTGATTTGCCAGTGCATTACCTACTAGTATTGTTCTCTACTGCCTTAAATACATTTTTTTTGTATTGCACAGTTCTACAAAAACCTCTCAACTGGTTTGAAGGACATTGTATGGAAGTCAAACGATGAAATAAAAGAGGAAGCAAATGAAGGTTAAGTTTGCATCCACGACATTTGAAATATTCTTTTGGGGGTGAAAAGGTATTAATATACGTCTCATTGATGTAAAATTAGTATTTGTAACGTAAACGGGAATTGTGTATTTCGAATGCTTGGATTGGCGACTGTATCTATATCGAGTATCAGTTTGAAACTTGAGCAAGCTGTTTGGAATTGATATAAAGGTTTTGCTCGTCTTGTGGAACTGATATGAGCATTGTGTGAAAGTCGAAACACTATATCGGGTTTTGATTCTTGAAGTATTGTATTGACTATTGAGTGTTGTTCCAATGTCCAATTCATGGCATCTATATATCTACACTAAAGTAGCTTTGCCAAAACTCAAGGACAGCATTTGGATACAAAAGTGTTTTGCAAGAGTCTTAGCGTAACAATAAGATTGTTGTTTTGCGGTCACAAGTTCAAGTTCAATAAAGTTGCGTATACAAATAATCTTGCCAAGACATTGAATTTCGAAATCACTGATTTATTAAGTCTAATTAAGGTAAAATAATTTAAAACTACTCATTTATAGTGAAGACGAGGTAAAATAATTTAAAACTACTCATTTATAGTGAAGACGACTTTGAATTTCGAACGCGTACGTTACTATGAGAACAATATAAAAATTTGTGCACTTTTCTGTTTGACCACCGCTTAAATTAGTTTTGACTTAGGTATGACCAATTTTATATGAATCAGATCGAGCAATCCACACTTAGGTATCGTTTGGTACTCCGATTCTACAAGGGAAAGTGACAAAGTCAATGGGAAAGTTTATTTTCTTGTGTTTGTGTAAAGTTAGTCATATGAGAGAGAATGTAAAATAGTGATTCCTCGAATTTAAAATCAACCGTATATCCTGAAAATAAAATACCATCTTAAAGGTGATATTTATGATTCATGGTAACTTTCCTACCATTTGGATTCTTGAGTGACATATATACCCCTTCATTTTTTTATATTATTTTTTTATGTATTTATTCGCAAATCTTATATTATGTTATAATTATGGCATATTTTTTATTCATGTAACACTACACTATGAGAGCGACTAAGATCAAATTGCAAAAAATGTGTACTATTAGAGTACAAAAATATGTTAATATATATATATATTTAAAGTTACACTTTTGGACTAAAAAATAAATTTATCTCATTCAAAATTTACAATGTCTCGTGAAAATATGTGTAGCAAATATGATAATTCAAAAGGGTATACATGTAATTTTTCACATTTTTTTCAAAGTTTAGAATAGTATAGATTCTTTTCACTTATACAAATATAGTATTATCCACATTCTAGTAATCTACATTCCCGTAATATTCACAATACATGGTATTTTAGATTCCTTGAACCAAACGATACCTTAGTTCATTCTTTTGTTATGAAAAGCTTGAAATCTATAATTATGTGGATCGGGTTATGATTATGTACTTCCAACCCAAACCAAGACTCGTATCCGACTCAAAATTTCAATTACCTACATTAAAAAAGGAATTTTTGAACAGATCCCGCCAGATCAAAATTCAACCCAAAATTTCAAGGATTCAGATTTTATAAAATGGAAGACAAATTTTTGAACCGAGTCGGGTCAAAATTACCTTGAATAAAATGTGGATCAGGCAGAAAAATGTTGTATGAAAATTCAAAACCCGACCCATGGCGCGCACACATATTAGAAAATGCGTACACCAGTCGTAACCAACCCGACCCAAAATCTAAATTGATGGCTCCACAAGAAATGCAGTGACTTAAAAATTTAATAAAACATGTCAAGCTCGGGTCCGGATCCGATTCCGTAACGTGAGCTTTTGATACGGTATATGCCTCAGCATGATCCACATTTACACACTCCCTATAAAAAAAGACGCCACTCACAACTTGTTCTGATTTTCTCGGACCCGAGAAAGTGAAAAGGAAAATAGGAGAGAAAATGAGAGAGGAGGTGATCAGCTCCGGAGGCACGATTGATCCTGCTCCTGCTGCAAGGTACGCTCACATTCTTCTCTACCTCGCTCGATCTCAGCTTAGGGTTCGCTCTTCTCCGTTTATTGTATGCTACAATTTCGTGAATTTGGCTGAATTAGGGTTTTGATTTGTGACTTTGTGTTGTTTCTTTTAGCTGTGTGCGTGATTTATGGGGTTTTTGGTTGTTTGTGTGTTGGAATTGTTATCTGGAGGCTCTGTTTGGTTGGCGAGGAAGAAAATTGGGAGCTAAGTGTTTGAAGTGTTGTTTTTTAGCTTGTACTTCTTAGCTGTACGAATCTGTTATTGCTCCGTTGAGCTGACATGAAATTGTGTGGTTTTGTTGGTGTGGGGGAATTGTTAGCTGCACATTCTGTTTTGTTTGTGAGAAAGATAAAGGAGATATTAGGGACTCAAGTGTTTGAAGTGTTTCATTTCAGTTGCTTGATTAGGTAATATAGATTTGCTATGTCTTGTTGAACTTATGTGGAGTTGTGTGGTTTTGTTGGGGGTAATAAAACAGTAGGAAATGTGTCATTAAATGGTTGTAGGTATGTTTGGAAGTTGTGTGTTCAGTAAAGACTCGATTTTGGAATGGGTAAACTTGATTGAATTTGGGCTTGATTCATTTGTGTAGTTCTTTAGTATGGGTAAACTTGATTGAATTTGGTGAAATGCATTTGTGATAGTTTAGCTGAGATTTAGTGGATGGATGCACATATATGTGCAAGAATAGAGTACAAGAGCTTGAGATTGTGGAATTATGAGTGTTTTGTGTTGAGATTGATTGGTTTATAGCGTTGGTTTCTGTTGTTGAGTGTGTGGAATCCTAATGCTATATCGGTTTTGTTTGGATCCTAGAACTAGAAATATCAGAGTATTGTAATAGTTTGGTTTGTTCGAACATGAGAGAGTGCATATTAGAGACCATGCATGTAATGTTTGCTATAGAGGAAGCATTAACTGTTCTCTTTACTTGTTTTCTAACAACAATTTATTGAATTAGATGACTAGTTTGGTAATATAATCTACAATATGTGGTTAATGGCTCAACGATGACTTGTAGAGAGGAATTCAAAGGCAATAATTTTGAAATAGATCTAGTGACTTTCTAGCTCTTTTATTTATTTATTTATATATATTGAGATATAAGTTACCTATATAATTGACTACAAGAAATATTTACTATTGTGCAAAGTAGGTTGTCTGCTGTATTTGATTGATAATAAAGCACATATATTCATGCATTGCGAGTGAAATTGATAATTAAATACACTACTCCCATCTTTGGCAATTGCATAGCGGGGGACTCACATTATGAAATAAGAGGTCTTGAATTCGATCACCATTTGATTCGAGTAGCCACCATCTTGGTTTCATAAACATTAATCAATGTAGACATAATGGTATTCTTACACGTCTTCATTAAGGATTTGTTTTGATTCATATGTACGAGCTTTTATGGTAAAAAAAAATGTACGAGAGAACTATGATTGAAATACTAACATCATCTAATTCAATGAAGACCATTCTTTGTATTTGGTAATTAATGAGGTAAGTGACAAAAAAAGCAAGTTTAAATGATACATTTGGATAACTTAAGTCTACTAGCTCCCATGAACACATGCATGCTTTGTATGGAATTATTAGATGTCATGGAATGCATTATATCGTTTCAAAATTGAAGATGACAATTAATTATTAGGAAGAACTTCTAGACACACTTTGAAATGCTATACAAGGTTCCTTCCTTAAACTTGAGTTCTTCATTGACATTCCAACGATAGTAAAGAAATAGTGCTTTTAACTCTTGACATATCCTTTGGAAACTCCATTAAAACCTAGAGAGGTAAACCAAGTGATAATCTTTGGACTCTATTTTTTTATGCACAATTCACTTCATATTTTGAAAAAGTCATGGTATTAGGCCTCATGAAGTCAAAAAGTCATGCTACATCTATTTCTTTAGAAGTTCCTTGGCATCTACATCACAATTTATATGTTTTTCCCACATGAAGGTGTATGGAACTGGAAATGACACCTTGGTTTGAAAATGGGTTTTTGCAGAACCTGTGGTGCTTGAATTTTATTGAACTAGTATGACTAAATGTATTAATATTATAGAGTACCTACCCAACTAAAAGCTTAAGTTGACAGTTGAAGGTTCAATATTAAATTTGTACTCTACCATGTCCCCTCGCAAACTAGCTTGTTATCCCTTTACACATGGTCCATGCCCATGCTATTTTCTTATCTTGTGTTAGGTTAGAGGCAAAACTAGAATTTGTAACTTTTGGGATTACATGCAAATGACCAACTCATCTAAGAGCTTGAACCGATAGTTGAAGTCACAATATTAACTTTATACTCTTAACATATCACTTTATTTGGGTAGGGATGAAAATATGACCTTATAATCTCAGTGCAATTCATAAAAATATAAGTATAAGGTTATGAGGTCAAAGATGGTCTTTTATGTCTTGTCCTTTTTCATGCCGCATGCTTTAGTTTTGAAACCCCTTCATGTTATGCGAGCTTAAATCTTGGGCTAGTCTTCACAAAGTTCTAATTAGCAACATCATTAGGAACACATTATGAGTAAAAGATCGTTTCTTTGCCTAAAGCAGCATATGAGGCCATTGTGTATCATTCTCTTTCTATTAGGACGAGCATCATATTGCTAGCTAAAGGACACCTTAATTGGGGTGTTACTCGAAACGTGATTGGTTAGAGATGTTGGGACACAGACGACTTAATTAAGAATTCTATTTTTAGAGTTTTTGAAATACATAGGATTTAATTTAGTTCGTTTTATTTCTTAGGAATGGTGTTATATATGAACACCCTAATACATTGTAGCAGGCTTGAAAATGGAATAAACCTAACATTGAGGTTCTCTTCTTTCTTTCTATTGCATCACCTTTTTCTCTTTGAATTACTCCCCTTTATCTCTATTTCTTCTGCTCCTTTTCTTTATTGCTTCTCTATTAATCTATTTTTTTCTTCTATTTATCTTTATTACTTCTGCCCTTTCACTTTATTGCTCCCCCTCTCCTCCTAATCCATTTTTTCTTCAATCTTGTGTGTTCTCTACTATCCCTCCTCAGTCTATCTTCCCTTTCTATTCAATTTTTGTCTCCTTGAGCTGTCGTGCAACAATTTGGTATCAGAACCAAAAGATAAAAAAGTAAAAGCCAAAACCGACTCCTCTTTTGAGCACATAAATCTTGCTTTCAAATTACACAAATCCTATCAGTGCGAAAAAAAGGACTTGTTGCTTTCAACTACTTAAAAGAAAATGACATTGTTGCTTGCTTGCATGATCTAGATCATCTGTTATTGGAGTTTTATTGACCATCAAACTCTTCAGAGTCGAAATCTTTTCCTCTGGGAGGGAATGACACATGACGACTTAATTAGGGATGCCATCATTAGAATATGTAAATTACACAGGATGTAATTTTGTGACATCTCTATTGTAGGAATTTGCCATCTATTAATGCCCTAATACATGTTTAAGCAAGCTTGAATATGGAATAAACCTAATACTGGGGTTCTCCCCTTTCTCTGTGTGTTGTCTCTTCCTTTTCTTTCTATTACTTCTCCTCCCCCTTTTCTCTTCAACCTTCTATGTACTCTACCATCTCTCCTCATTCTCGTCAATCTATCTTCCCATTCCTCTTCAACGTCTGTGTTCTCCTTGATTTCTTCTACATCATGCTGGTCATCTAAGCATTAGCATTGTTAATATACAAGTGAAACAACAAAAATATATACAGATTAAGTTTGCTTTAGTGCAAGCGTATTTCTGCCACTAATTATTTATTTCAGTTCTTTGACTGAATTTTTATGTATTAGTGCAAGGTAAGATGTATGTGAAGATAACAACCCTTACTTTTATTATATAGTTAATTCTTCCTTTTTTTTATCTATGCATCCAATTTCCTTATAAGGATAACTAACATCATATGGCTTTTTGTTGTGTTTTATCAGTTCGGCTGGGGCATCCTCACCTGCTCTACCAACTAATGCTGGCAGTATAGATTGGTCAGGTCAAGGACATGGTTCCAAGGCAGCTTCTCTGTCTCGTGTTGGTTCACAACCACCATGGACTTCCCAGAGCACTAATGCCGGTGGTTCCGCCATTGGAACATCAAGATCTTCATGTAGGCCTTGGGAAAGAGAGGATTTGTTGAGGCGTTTGTCCACTTTTATGCCATCAAATTGGTTTGGAAAGCCTCAGGTTTGAATTGAGTTGGGTTTCTGTAATTAGTTACATTTTTTTAGTTTATATCAGCTTTCAAATTGTCTTCTTATTTTCCTGGTACTTTTATGAAGGCAAACATCAGAAAGAACTTTAGACCACTTATATTTCAGTTTTTTTCTTCTTCTTACAGTCCTTTTACTTTTAAGGAATGAGCTGTTATCTTGTTGTTGAATGCCTGAATAACATATTCATATTCAGTAATCAGTCCATTATATATATATATATATATATATATATATAGATAGATAGATAGATAGATAGAAAATATATTGCTGATAAGTCTACTTGATAATTTATAATAATTAGTTTGTATTTTACATGTTGGGTACTATATTCAAAAGCTCCAACTTATTTCAAGCTATAAGCTCAGCAAAATCATGACATCTCATTGGTTGTTCTGTTAACTTATTGCAGGTCATCAGTTCATTGGCTTGTGCTCAAAGAGGGTGGACCAATGTTGAGGTTGATAAAATTGCATGTGAATCATGTGGTGCATACCTAAATTTTGTTTCCTTATCATCCTGCAGCCCTGCTGAAGGTATATATTATTTTTTTTTTTTATTATCCTTTCCTTTTACCTTCTTTCTAAACCTTGAAACTAAAGTCTGGCATGCAAAGATTCATGGATATCTAGAAATAAGATTGATATTTTAATAGAATTGTTGGGTTTATGTGGATGGATAATTGAGAAGAAGCTACATCGCAATTTGGTATTATTGTGTATGCCATGTATGGTCTATGGCAAGTAGGGTTTCTGTGTGATCTTATAATATCTTTTTTCTATTTATATATTCGACTGTTCATGAGGTGATATGGAGATGTGGGAGGATGAGTTGACCTTGTTTTTCTTCAAATTAACAACGATAGATGTGACAAAGTTAGAGTTATTGCTGTCATCCTAGTAAATTGAGATGATGACTGCAATACAAAAGACTGAATGGTATGAGAGTAAACCAATTTGGTGTTTTTGTAAACTGAGGCGTTTACTTGTTTCCCCCTCACTCCTCCGATCACCAAGTTTCCCATGTGTGTACTGTACCTAGATGTAGTTGTAACGTGTTGTGACACTGGGGTTTTCTTCAAGTAATTGTGTAATTAAACGCTGTTTAAGAATATAATGGGGATAGTTGTTAATGACAACGATTTAGCCACTTGAGGCAAACCATTGGACTTAAAGCTCTCTAGAGAAGAAAATAGATAACCCATTTCTATTGGAACAAACATAATACAAACAACTATGGACTAAAGACATTTTGAGTGCAGTCTAGACATTCTAAATATAGTTATGTAAACAGAGCCTTAACAAAAATATTGATAATGGTGATAGCAAAAGTGAGAACCCTTTAAAGTAAGTTGGTGATCGTAAGACAAAGTGGAATATCTTCTTTATCTGCTGTTTATGTTTCAAGATATGTAAAAATGATCAGAATAGCAAATAAGATTTTTTTATTCATCTTATCAAGCACGTTCTTAGCATTTTGGTGGTGTTCCATATCTGCTAATTAATTATGTTTTTTTTAGTATATGCCTACGAGTCTTGATTAAAACTCTAGACCTTCATGCTTCAGTTGGATTAGGATTGCCTTAGCATGACCAAAGGATCTTCTGGAAACACAAAAAAATTGTCTTTTTCCTTTTGTTGTTGTTGGGGTTTCTAATTACCTATACTTTCATTTCACAAGTGATGCATGGTATTTTGACTGGAAGCTATACAATGTCATTTTTCAGTCTGCAGGACAAGTGGATGCCTATTTGCTTATTTGTTTGTCAAATCATTGACTACTGTACTAGTTTGTCATCTGCAATTTTTTTTTTGTGTAGAACTTCGATGTATATAATGAAACATGGACCAAGAGCAAAGTAAGCTCTGGACCTGTTGGAGTGTCATCTTCTGCAACTGTTGATTCTTTTCTTTTGATTTTTTTTCTTCTTCCAACTGTAGTTGAAAGTGCTGGTGAAACTTTTGCAAAGCAGCTGGATGCTGGGCATAAAATTACATGTCCTTGGAGAGGAAATAGCTGCCCTGAAAGCTTGGTGCAGTTCCCTCCAACTCCACAGTCTGCTTTAATTGGGGGATATAAAGACAGATGTGATGGACTTCTGCAGTTTCAGTCTCTTCCTATTGTAGCCGCATCTGCCATAGAGCTGATGCGAGTTTCTAGGGGTGTGCAGATTGATCGCTTTTTGTCCCAATCACATAATTTTACTGCTGGAGATGTAGATTTTAAAGCAGATAGTATATCAGAACTTGGAGCCTCACGAGATGGGGCATTATCTTCATATTTTCGTGTAAGATACATTTTTGTTATTATTGCTTATTGTAGATGGCTAACTGATGGATAATTTTCTTAACTCTGCTCTATGCCTGATCTTCTAAGTTTGCCTCTTTCATTTCATTCCTTTGTTCGGCAGGCTCAGAGGCTTATAAGTCTCTGTGGATGGGAACCAAGATGGCTTCCAAATGTTCAAGACTGTGAAGAGCATTCTGCTCAATCTGCCAGAGATGGATACTCTTTTGGTACTACTCAAGCCCAGCTCCATCATTCACAAAATCCAGGAATTAGCAAGAACAGAAGAGACACTGGAAAGAACAAAGTTGTAGTTGAGTCTAGATGCGAATCCAGGTCACCTTTATTAGATTGTAGCTTATGTGGAGCTACTGTTAGAATTTTGGATTTCTTAACAGTTTCTCGACCAGCTCGCTTTTCTTCCGACAACCTTGATATTCCTGATACTAGTAAAAAGATGGGATTGATACGGGGTGGAAGTGCTGCCAGTGGAATAAGTGGTTGGGTTGCGGCTGATGATACTGGGAAAGAACCGACGGAGGACCGTGATGAAGTAGCAACAACAAATGGAGGCAGACTGTTAGAAAGTACACAATTTGATTTGAATCTTACAATGGCTGGGGGTTTCTCTGTTATGCAGATGGGCAGAACTGGAACATCTGACAATATTCTTGGAACAGATATGGGAAAGGATTTAATGATTGGTCAGCCTGCTGGTAGTGAGGTTGGTGATCGTGCTGCTTCATATGAATCACGGGGTCCCAGTTCTCGTAAGCGCAGTGTGGAAATCGGCGGTAGCTCAGATGATAGGCCGCACTCAAGGGTACAGCAGGCTGATAGTGTTGAAGGTACTGTCATTGATCGTGATGGTGACGAAGTCACAGATGGTCAACAATATTCTGCTGGCCCTTCAAAACGAGCTAGAGACTCTGATGTTTTTGATACTTATTGTTCACCTTATCAGCGAGATTCATCTGGGGCTGGCCCTAGCCACTCTATGGGATATGAAATGTATGGAGATGGCAACAGAATTGCTTCATTTCAACAAGGAAGGGACCAAATCATGGGAAACCCTTCGGCTAGAGACTCAACACGAGCATCCTCTGTTATTGCAATGGATACAATCTGCCATAGTCCAAATGGTGACTCCATGGAGAGTGTTGAGAATTATCCTGGAGATGTTGAGGATGTTAATTTTCCCTCTTCTAGCACATATGGGAACCTAGACATGAATGAAGCATCCGAGTTGAATAATAGTAACCAAGCTCAGCAAAGTATTTGTTTTTTGCCTGCTCCTGAAGTAGGTCCTGGAGAAATAGGTGTCAGTAGTACAAACGACGGTGAAGGAATCTTCAATACTGAAACTGTGACTGCTCAGGCTAGGGATGGATTTAGTTTTGGAATCAGTGGTGGAAGTGTTGGTATGTGTGCTAGTCATGAAGCTGAAATTCATGGGGCTGATGCTTCTATCCATAGAGCTCATAGCGTTGTGGGTGATGTGGAACCTAGAATAGAAGATGCTGAAAATCAGGGTCAGACTGGGGAATCTGCTCCAGATCCTGGGCTCATGGATGAGATTGTCCCTGGTGAAATAAATAGGGAAGATCCTCATGGTGATAGCCAGGAGATGTTGTCTCGGTCTGTAGGAAGGGCTGATAGTGGCTCAAAAATTGTTGGTTCTGTAAAGGCCGAATCTGTTGAAAGTGGTGAGAAGTTAAGTCAAAGCTGCAAGTTAGTCCAAGATAGCACTGCTCATCCTTCTCATTCTTGCAATGCTGTTATGTACTCCGGTTATGGAAAAACTAGGAAAGATGTCACAAAGGCTGGAAAATCATCATCTATTAATAACTGTCCATACCCAGAGTCAGATTGTGTGATTGCCAATGGACTAGGTAAATTTCTTTTACCATATTGGCTACTTTACTGTTCCCCTAGCAATGCCTGTTTTGTGGATTGTAAATAGCATTTAGAATTTTGTATACCACACAGCAAGGTAACCATGAAGGGGTTGGTTCTATTTTTTAGACTGCCGTCCGGATGCTTCATATATATGTAGTTACTAATGTCATAGTCTGTCCTAGATTTTCTTCCTTTCAAATGGCTCTAATCTGAGTTTGATAAGCATGCAAACTGGGCTTGGCATAAGCATACTAGGGTTTCTCTTATAGAGATTGCAAGCTTGTATAGTTTTCATGTTTGTTAATTGTAGAGTTTCTCAAGTTAAATAGGTAACTGTTATCTAGAGTGTTCGAAAGACTGGAGATCAGGACATTAGGCGAAATATGATGGCAGTTATTCATAAAATTATCTGCGTTGGAACAGGTTGATAGTACTTGATCACTAATTTCATATCTGAATCTATATAATAAGGTATCATGCTCTGCACGGAATTATGGACATAAACAAAGCCCAGTCTAGTTTCAACTATGCTGGCCTTCCCTCAAAAAAAAAAAAAAAAACTATGCTGGCCAAATTTAAGTTGGCTATTGGATTCTTAAATATAGACCGGTGTAGTTGTGATATTAATACTCAGAATTGTATTAGACCATTTTTGGTGATTTGTAGTCAGCTATAATAAACTTATATTTTTAGTATAATAAACTTAAGTATTTATACTCTATTTTTATTTATTTTTTCTTCTGATTTGTGATGCATATTGAGCACTATTTTGTCTATAGGGCCGCCAAAAGAGGAAAGCAACTATGAAGAAGCTGTAGAATTTGATCCGATTGTGCATCACAACCAGTTCTGCCCTTGGGTGAATGGTAATGTTGCTGCTGCTGGCTGTTGTGGCAGTGGTTCCAGCACCAGTTCAGATGATTTTGCCCTTTGTGGATGGCAGCTGACCTTGGATGCCTTGGATGCTTTGCGTGCACTGGGGAGCTCCCAGATTCAGACAGGGCCGTCTGAGTCGGCGGCGTCGTTGTACAAGGTAACCAGTCATCTATCTCCTTTTTTATCCTATTTTTGAATCTTGAGGATTTAGTATATTCTTTTCTGCATATATGTATACTGGATTTGAAGGATGTTTCATTTGGTGTTAAGTTTATATCAAAAATGTGATGGTACTTGGATGTATTCATTTCATAGCCATCCACCCCAACACTTCCTGTTTTCTCCAAGTGCATATTGTGCTATGAAAGGAGAATGAGATATTCAATGTCATTTAAATTTCTTGAAATGTTAATTTGCTCAATCAAATTGTATTTCACTAAAACATTCTATTCTTCAATCATAATAATCAATCTACCCAGCTACCTATTTTAATTTGAAGGTGAGGGGAAAATGGAACCCAAAAATATAATTTTATGATAAAAAAGCAATGGTGAAACTCCTTTATTCATTCATTTATTTATTTATTTTAATTGGTGTGTGGATATAAATTAAGAATTTTTTGGTCATTGTTAATGGCTTAAGTACAATGTTGTCATTTCCAACATCAACATACTCAGTTCTCTTTGTACCTGCTTGGATAACATGAGCTTATTCTTTCGTTAGTTTTTAAGTAGCGTTGACATTCTCTAAACATTCATAATGGATGTTCTACAAAATTCCTCTTTTATGTAGATCTGCTTGTCCCCCTTTCCCCCAGTGTCTTTTATTGACTTTCTTCTTTCAGGATGATCACCAAACTCCTGGTAAAAAAATTCGACACCACTCTGTGAGCAGAAGCCATGGTCAACATTGATTTCAATCGGAGTTTGGGAGGTACACTACTTTAATTCTGCAAGTTACTTTTTGTTTTGGAGTAAATGTATTTCGTTTTAATAGGGACCTTGTACAATACGAGATTTTTCTTTCTGGACAAACCGATCCCAAAGTTACTTAACTAGGGATTCCCACAAGAGTGCATCATTTTTCAATATTTCCCAAGTCCTAGATTTTAGTATTGAGTGCTGCTAGTTGTTAGAATACCGGTCTTCGGTATTGTAGTTAAAGGCGCGCCTTAAAGGCTTGTACCTTGTACATGATCAAGCTAGGTGGCATGCATCAGGTGTGCTCCTTAATGCGCCTAGAGTAGGGAATACTCTCAATAGGGCTGGCAATTTAGGTCATGACCCGTGACTTGACATGAACATTGAACACAGCACGAATTTTGGCGGGTCTAGGTTAAGCTAAATTGTGTTCATGTAAGCTAACCCAACTCGCTTGGTTGATTGTGTCATGCTCATGTTGAACTTACCTTATCCGCTTAATAAACGGGTTGTGCAACCCATTCAAGGATGAAATTATATATTTTTGTAACATATCATGTAAAAAAGGACTGATAAATGGAATGGGGACAAATATATCGTGTTGTTTCAGGTCATTCTGAACCCAATTATTTAAATGTGTTGGGTTGTGTAATTTTGAATCCGATTATTTATATGTGTTGAGCATGTTGTATCAACCCGCTTATAATTGGTTTGTTTTCTGGTTGACCCATTATACTAAACTTTCAACACTTTCATTTCGCATCACCAACTTTGTTGAATTTGATTATTTATACACCTTCACCAATTCATGTGACATCTGTGTACAATTCGTGGCAGTGTTGTGTAGAATCAGAAGATGCATGTCCAGATTACAGTGTCCGACCAAGTTTCAAATAAGGTTTTGCCGTTGCAATCGATGCTGCTGTTAGTTTCCATATTAGTGTCTCATTTCTCGGTTTTTCTTTCTTCCTTCCTTCCGTCTCCAGAGATAGAGTAATATATCTATTCCCCAAGCAAGGAATTATAGAAAATGCTTATGCTTGTTTGATATTTGTGTCTTCGTTTCATTACTGTTGTTGATGCTTGGTACCTTATTTTTGGTAATAAGAAATGTGTAAAACAGATATTCGATAGCAGACGTATGTAAGACTGTTAAGTTAATTTATTATAGACTTTACAATGAATTAATCAATAAAAAATTATGTCTTTTATAAAGCAGGTTTTCGATATTTGTGTCTATAACTTCCATCATATATGTTTGATTGGTTTTTGGTCAGAAATTGTTAGTTATTATTATTATTATAAAAAAAGTTGTTATGCATAAATTAACAATAATGTTCTTATAGTAAGTTGTATTTTTTATGGGACGGAAGAATATACAACTATCTAGACTTCAATACCAAAAGTATGGAGTGAACAATAAACCACATTAGAGGGTTTCAACTATGAAGCTCCAACTTGTTTGGAATAGAGAGACATCTAAAAAGAACATTGTTGAGATTAACACACTCACTACATAAAAGGGTATGAAATGGAGACAATACATTCCTAGAAATGTTATTTCATATGCATCCAAGCCAATACATGAAATGCCTATGCAACTATAGTGAGATTTCATGGTACAAACAGCTTTCACTTTTGAGCTCCGCACTACCATTTTCATCTTCTTCTAGTTGTGAAGAATGGACCACTAAATTATTTCATTTAAATAATATTGCATATGGATAAAAAATAATGTTCTAGTCATCAAACACGAAATCTTACTAAGAAAATCGAGCTTTTAACCACTTGACCCACAAATTTTTGGAGGTTGGAAGTTGTTAATATTTGAATTACTATGTATTTGAATTATTTCAATTGTCACACTTACATACTAATAAAGGAGTGCAAATTTACAGATAATGATTTGCAATTTCATTTTTGTGTAAAACATCATTAATAATTGTGAATGTAAGAGGTATGCAAGAAGTGGTCATATACTAATCCCAGAATAAATTTACTATATCTTTTTTTTTTTCAGTTTATACCATAGGGTTCTTGAGCGGGCCCGCACACTCGCGGTTGACACTTTTATGCCGTTTTACCACACTCAAACTAATCTCCGTTCGAGGTTTGTTCAAAGTTAAAGTCTTCACCTCTCTCCATTAGTGTGTTGAGCAGAGATCGAATGCAATCGCTCTTCCCACTTACGCAGCACGTGTTAGTGATGTAACCAACTGCGCCACTACCCTTGGCTTTACTATATCCCTTTTATGTGTACATTTAATTTCTTAGACATTTTTCGGTATGGAAATAAAACTAGAAAATAGGCCAATAATAAATTTTAAGACAATTATTAGTGCATTTCTAGACATAGACAATAAATGTTCTTAAAGTCTCTTTCTATCTATAAATTTGCTTATTTTCGTTCAGACATTTCGTCGAACACGTAGAAGATGATATTTTCTCGGCCACTTTCTCGGATTCTCTGGATTCCAAGTAACCGCTTGTTTGGATGCCAGCAGTTTCTCTCTCACCAACCCAACACCCATCACTTCATTGTCTCCAATACCCACCTCAACGATTCTTCTTCTCTTCCTTCTCCTCGAACTGTACGTCTTCTTTAACTCTGTTCTATACTCGGAGCTCTCTCCAATATCAATTTCTTTTTAAGATTTAGCTATGGAAACCTATTTTCTGGTTCATCTCTAGGTTCCATGTCGCAGACAAAATTTCTCTTGGTTGGGTTCTAGGCATTGTTTTCATCACCAGAGCAGCTCCTTCGTTGAGGTTGGTTCTTGTATTGTGTGTATTGTTGGGAGGAATGTGTTGATTTGAAAAAAAGTTTTATGTGATTTGTATGCTGAGATTTAAAATCTACTTCTTAAAAAGACCCATTTTCTTGCTGAGTAAAATTTTATATCTGAAACCTTTGAAATTTTTTAACTCCACTTTATATGATTGTTGCCAAAATAAAAGGGTTACTTCATAATTTGATTTATGTTATTGCCATAAAAGTTAAGTAGTTAACAATCTAGTTATGAAATACATACCGAATTGCAGATAATCGCGGCATGGAGAAGGCCATGTACATGGGATCACATTGTTGTCCATCTTAATGGGGTTACTTCATGATGCCAATTTTGATCACATTGCTCAATATCCCGTTGTTTGTATTTGTTCTCATAAAACACGGGAAGGGGACTGCAGGATGCATTAATTCTAAGAGTTTATTGGATCTTTGTAGAAAACTGGTCTGGAATTTGGTTGTAGAGAATTGGGTGACATTGAAGTTGGATGTTGTTATGAATGATGAACTCAGCCTTGATACTGAGAACTTTCACGACTGACATTTTGTGATCGTCTCACTGAAGAGTTACTAATTGGCGTTGTTTATAATTGATTGGATCGGATATCCTTCAAGTATATCTGTGATATGTAGATAACTTTGAGCTCCAAAATTTAGTCCTTGATTATAAGTTTGCCTTTTAGGAACAACTTGATCCGTTTTTGCTTGTTGCTGATGAAGTATCACTTCTGGCTGACAGGTTGCGCACAATGATGGTCAGTGAGGTATCTACTTGTTCTTCTTCTTTCTTGTGATATAGTAATGAATGTTAGTTTTGGAAATGTTTGCTTTGTAGTGAGAGAATATCTGACATCTTTTATGGTTGATAATATATTTGGGTTCCTAAGCTTTCTTCAGCTGCTGAGTACTTCTTCAAGTTGGGGGTGGAAGGAAAAAGAACTTGTCCTACGGTACAAGTGATTTTCTGGGATGTGTTATAATCTTATGCTTTATTGCAATCTTGGTTTATGTCGCAATTTGATCTTTATCTCTTGTTAGAAGTGTAGAGGATATTCATTTTGGCACGGAGAGTAGTAAAAAAAGATAAGGTAATGCAAGGGTTTACGCTGTTGATGCAAATCTTATAGGAAATGATGACCGATTACGGTTTCTAGCCATAGTTCTTCAGCAATACAAGATGGTCTCAACTCTCAAAACATAAGCTAAAAAGACATAGAAGTTGTGCAACAACTGTATATAGCTCCTACCCCAAATCCTAACTCGAATTAACGCAAAATAAAAAATTTCAAAATTTCCGAAAATAGAAAAGTGATCACAACACCCTTCAAACAACCTCCAAACTCAAAATTACAGATATAAAGATGGAGGAGAATACATTTATAGGGTCCCGAATAATTTTGCTTAAGGATTCATGTAGAATACAAAGTTTTATTTTTGTTGCATTGTTGCCACTTTGTTTTTCTACTATTAACTTTTATTGATATTGTGCAGGTTCTGTTGTTGATGGCAACTGCCTTGAATGTTTCTCTTCCTGAAGCTAATGATGAGCTAGGAAATGCTTCGACAGCAGATTTACGAGCCAGACAGCAATCTCTAGCTGAGATCACAGAGATGATCCATGTGAGTTGTTTAGAGTTTTGTGTATCGTTCATCGTATGCTTTTCAGTTGAACTGATTATTCTTCGTGTAGATGCGAGGTTCCTTGCTAGTTAATAAGTAATATGGACCCCTCAATAACTGCTAGTTGGATTAGAGTTGGATGGACTAACCTATAGCTTATAGTACTGTCCCATGTTAAAGCAGTAGGTTTTTGGCTTAGAGTGAGCCACCAATCAAATAGAACGTTAAGTGCCTTATGACCCGTTAAAAGTTTGTTTCCTTAAGCAAGGTCTCAAGTTCGTGTAGATGTGGGGTTCCCTACTATTTAATAAGATATATATATGGACCTTTCTTTAACTGCCAAATGGATTAGAGTTGGACGGCCTAACCTATATATTATAATACTGCCCCACGTTAAAGTAGTAGGTTTTTGGCTTAGAGTGAGCCACCAATCAAATTAGGATGTTAAGTGCCTCATGACCCGTTAAGAGTTTGTTTCCTTAGGCAAGGTTTCAAGCTCGTGTAGATGTGAGGTTCCGTACTAGTTAATAAGTTATATGGACCTTTCTATAACTGGCAATAGGATTACCGTTGGACGGCCTAACCTATAGATTATAGTACTGTCACACGTTAAAGTAGTAGGTTTTTGCTTAGAGTGAACCACCAATCAAATTAGGTTACATTAATGAGGTGTTATACATTCATTGATTTTGTTTTAGGTTAAGCCAAAAATATTATGACTTAGATTCTCTTTTCTCTACATAGATTACCATGATTCTAAACCAAGAGTTTTTTTGGCTTAACTTGAACCACCAATTACATTAAAACACATCATTAAAAAGACTCAAATTAACGGGTCTCTGGACACGAGTGAAACATAACGAAATGTCATCATATTTCTATTGACTTGGCTAAAACTATGCCATAAAACTCTTGATTTTCCTTTTTCTATATATTACTATCTTCGTATAGTTGATTGTTGCACCTTGCATGTAAAAATCATAAGAAATAAACCTAAAGTGGAAAAAACTGAATAGTAAATTTGGGGTACGTCTGATGTGAAGTAGGTGACTAGCGCTACAAGAAATGTCGCTTTGCGCAACAAATAAAAATCAGACGTTGTGGAAGGTGACAAAAATATGCAGCTATTTAGGGACTTTCCGCGATAAGAGAATTGGTGAGAGCCGTTTTAGACTTTTCGGGACGGATTTTGGTACTTTTGGCGATGTATTTTGGGGGACGATCTTTCTTCAAGTGTAGGTTCTGATCACAAGTCACTCATCTGTTGTTGAATGGAACACAATGTACACAATAAATGAACCATTGTGCTGGAGTATTTTGCTTAATCTACACCCAATTGTTTTGATCAGTTTGTTCTCATGCAATATGTAACATAGTCATTATTGTTGAATGCATGGCTAAAATGAGGAAAATATGGATGGAAACATATCCCACAATT
>JAYMTF010000758.1:0-30608 GCA_036897485.1 Pelargonium nanum | reverse complement strand
GAAATAGAAGGATTTACCTTGCCAAGATTGTTAGCAAGAATCATGATTTTGTTAGTATAAAGTGTCTCTAATGCAAAGTCTCATGACTCCCGGAAAATTTAATTTTCTCTTCACGCCTGACTTTATCGATTCATGGACTTGTGCACCTTCCAAGCAAAATCATTGATAAAAAATCTACTCTCAAAACTAAGTCTCAAGTATTGAAATTCTAATCAAAATGTTGAGAATGATGCTAATTTATAAATGGAGGAAGAAGTCTTGTGGCTTTTCAATTCCATGAGACTCCTATCCTCTAATGAAATTAGGTGAATACTTTGGATGAATACTCTTCATCTAATATGTTATGCTATACATATATAGTGCTTGTTATAGCTATAGTTATTAGTAGTTATTATGAGCTAATGGGGTGGAAATTTGTAACTCATGAAAATGAAAAGACATAGGTTATGAATCAATGAGAGGGCTAGAAATTGAGTGATTGGATGATGTGGCATCTTCTAGTGCCATTTCACCAATTTTAACACATATATATGTAGATTTATTTTTACACCCTTAAGTGTGTGTTGAGATTGTCGTGCGTGTCACAACACGACTATTAATTGTGTATGCGTGTTTTGAAGGTGCTTCACAAACTCGATTACTAAACTTGTGAAGTTCTCCAACACAACACGATTAATATAGATTATAGAATGTATTACCAAAAACACATCGTTTGTCATGTTCTGACATAAATAGCCAGCTCTATCATACACCAAACATTAGTCTAAAGAAATTTACATCATAGAACAAAGATCAAATAAAGAATAAAAAAAAATGAAATCTACTATAATTTGTTTATCCAAATTAAAGATCATCAGTTCACAAGAACGAGTAGTCTCTTGAGTACTTGAGCGAGTCTATCTTTAGCTGCAACTCTTCAGGGCTTAGCTTTATTCTCTTAATGAAATAAAAGAGACTATCAATATTATTAGTTTTTCTTGGTCGTCTTTTGCTTCTGGGTTTTGTTGGAACCTTAAGCACTACTCTTTTTGTGATCCTCTTGTATTTATGGTCTGCTCCACGAACACGGGCGTGCATATACATGCTTATCTTCATCATCTCGATTTTGATTCGATTGGATGCTTAATTAGGATGCTACTTTTATACAGTTGTGGTGAGCTAATCAATTTGGAACACTAAGTTTTCTGGGTTTCCTAGTTTGACTACTAGGATGACCAATATTAGGATGTGTCGAATTTAGTTTCCTGTGGTTTGGATATTTAGAGATCTCTAGCCCAAATATTCTCTCTAAAAGCCCAATTAGAAAGTAACATGGTTTTGGTTTAGGCCTTTATTATTAGGCTTACTTGTGGTTTGGTTCGGAGCATTTATTAACTTTTTTTTTTTTTCACAAACACAAAGACAAAGTAAGGAGAAGGCTCGTTAGAGCCGACAATTTGAATTTGAATTCATGTGCATCTGAAATTAAATTGATCCTATTTGCCAAGCATGTAGAGACCACCATTTTCAGAATGATCTACCAATACCCATCTCCACCCTAAGCTCCAACCGGATTCAAAGTCTGTCTGCCCCATAACAATTCCTTAAAGCATGAATGGCGGACTCCTCATGCACACCACACATTGGACGAAGCGGATCCATCTCAACATGTCTCATTCTAAGAGAGAATTTGTGGAGCAAATTCTTGACTTTTTTCGGCACATTTATTATTCATAATATGTTTTAAATCAAAACCTTTGGACCTCTATCACGCACTTGAGCTAAATATCGGTGCCCATTTCAAACCATGTAAACCTTTCCTTTATCCAATTATGACACCAATACACCAAATTCTCGTCTCCGGCTCAGGATTGTACAGAGAATTTTGACCCAATTTTCTCTAAAAACCACGGATTTATCAAAGAAATACCCCAAAATTGATCATTCGTAATCACACTAAAAACCATCATTTTCCTTTCTCTACGCGTCTCTTATTGAACCATAAATAGAGTCGACCTTAAAATCAAAGACCTAATATTGTCCCCAATATTAATTGTGCAGTTCTAAAACTCCAAATATAGTTTGGGTTTGCTCTCAATTAGGCATCAAAATACTCTTAACCAAAAAAATATGCTTCAAAACATTAGAGAGGAAAAACACTACGAATCCCATAGAAGTCTCTACTCTTGATTATCACTTTTAAAATAAGTGATAACCCAAAAAAAATGATTTGATACTCAAAATTTAAAATTAAGATGAATCTCTTAAAACATTATCACCACTATTCAAATAATGGTTTCTCTCAAACTAATTTGCATTTCTTAGAACATTGCATCTTGTGTCCTATTTTCCCGTGTCACGTAAATATTCACGGCACAGTCAACTAGGAATCAACACGTGTCACACTGCTAATAGTTAAAAAAATCAACGGCGGGGATGAAAAGCAACAGTCACCGACTTGTGGCATCGCATCTCCTCGATAGTCTTTACAGTTGAGAGATTCTCACGTTGGAGTGCACACAGCATTAAATTCATCTCCGTGGCCTCTGACACGTGGCACCATCACACGTGTCACGTGATCCGTTCCTCGGGCCCCACCGTCTTATAAAGACCTCTCAGCTCAGTATCGTATGTATTCGTAACGACCACCAGAAACGGATTACATACATTTCTCTTTTATTTACGAAAATACCAAAATCAAACCGAACCAATCTCCGCACACTGACACACCACAACACAATCTCCTCTTTCTCTTCACTACTTCACTTTCACAAATCGCAAAAGTGTCACCGAGTCATGAAAACCCTAGCGACCCCGAGTTCCGGGATTCTCGTCGGCGAGGCGGGATTGTCGCTCTCGTCGTCTTCCAGAGACTCGCTGGCTCGCCGGCCGGAGAGCTGTTTCCGGCGGAGCCATAAGTTTGTCGGCGTGTTGCATTTGGCGTCGGCGCGGAAGAGGTCCGTCCAACCGGTCTTCTCTCTCTCGCCTAAGCCTCAGGTTCGGTTCGATTCTGGATTTTGATTTTGATTTGTCGTTGTTTTTGCGTTTCATCTGAATTTCTTGTTGTCAAATTTGGTGTGTTGTGATTTTTTTCATGAAGGCTTTGATCGGTTTCTGTGAAGCCGAACGTAGCAAGTTTTAGATTGAATTTGTCTTTGTTTTGCATTTCATTTGCATGTCGTCTAAGGCTCAGGTTCGTTTCGGTTCGTTTCTATTCTGGATTTGAATTTCTCGTTGTTTTGCATTTCATTTGAATTTGTTGTATTGAGAGTTTTTTTCTTCGTGATCTTGTTCTATTTAGAAGGCTTTGATTGGTTTCTGTGAAGCTAAACAGAGCAAATTTTAATGTTAATTTGTTATTGTTTTGCATTTCATTTGAATATCATGTTGTTGAATTTGCTGTATTTAGAATCTTTTCATGATCTTGTTGTTAAATTTGCTTTATTGTTCTATTTAGAAGGCTTCGATTGGTTTCTTGGAAACTGAACAGAGCAATTTCTGTCATGAGAATTTTCTTTCTTTCTTTCTTTTTTGGTAGTTTTTTAAAAAATTTCCTTGTCATGCAACAAGAACAGAGCAAATCTGAACTTCCTTTTTTTTTTCCCTCATTTTTTATGTTTTCATTTGTTTATGTGATGATAGGTGCCTTCCACTGTAAAGCCTTTCTTTTTAGATACTTTCATTGGCTTCCTTTGAATAATATAAGGAGCCTTTAGTTATAGTATAGGTCTTATATGGATTCATTGTATTCTCAATTCATATCATTGGTTATAAGGAAATATATAATGTAATATATAATGTAACTTATTTGAGTGCTTTTATTTATTTAATCCTGTAAGGATTCTATGCTTCTGTGATGAGAAATAAAAGAGGATTAGATTAGTAATTAGTCTCATGCATGTGATTATGTGAAGATTCTTGAAATGTGTTCCTTTCTTTGGCAAGGAGTTCTCTTCTTTAATATATAATGTAACCCATTATATAATGTGATGAGAAATAAAAGAAAGTAGATAAATAATTAGTCAAATGCATGTGATTATTTGAAGATTCTAGAAATGGGCTCCTTTTTTTTTTTTAGAAAGAAAACTAAATAAAGAAATACATTTGCTTAATTTTGGTAATTAATTGCAATAATGAGGAGGTAGGTTGATTAGCTTTGTTACTGCCTGGTATTCCAAATATGGTTTTGATTGGTTGTCACATTCTTGATGCAGGTGGACATAGATGTTGCAGATAATAAGAGTCAAGAAACATGTAAGTTTGCCTTAGTCTATAAAAATTTCTCAAAATTTAGTAAGTAATGCCTCTCTTTTGTGCTGTGCAGATCAATCCAAGACTGTTCACGTCAAATTCCAGATACAGAAAGAGTGCTCATTTGGCGACGAATTTCTTTTAGTGGGCGATGATCCTATGTTTGGTGTGTGGGATCCGGAGAATGGCATTCCACTGACATGGTCCGATGACCACGTATGGACTGTTGAGATGGTCAGTATTAACTTACAAAGAATATTAGTTTTATCTTCATTGAAGAAATGTTTTAATGTCATATTCTGTTTCCATATTTGGTCAGGAGATGGTTAGTAGAAACTTGCAAAGAATATTAGTTTTATCTCCATTGAAGAAATGTTTTAATGTCATTTTGTTTCTATATTTGGTCAGGATATGCCGATTGGAAAAACAGTACAGTACAAGTTCATTCTGAAAGACACCACAGGGACGATCTTGTGGCAGCCAGGTCCTGATCGAGTTTTCCAAAGCTGGGAAACGAATAACATGATTACTGTTTCTGAAGAGTGGGAAGATGCTGAAAACCAGAAACTAATAGAGGACGACGGATTTCCTAATCAGAACGTGGAGCCTATTGTTAACTCAGGAGTTTTGGTTGTCGAGGAGAAGTCACCTTATCCAAATGATGAGCCAGTGTCTAAGATAAACAATGGATCGGTTATTACTGATAACAACCCTTTTACATCTGGGAAATCCATGTCCGGAACACCTGATGAACTCGTGTTTGCCAGTAGCATTCCTTCACAAGAGAAACCCGTGGCTTTTGTTGCGGATAATATCAGTAGCTTGTCTTCACAAGAGAACCCTGCGGCTGTTGTTGCAGATAATATCGGAAACCCAAAGCAGGATTTTCCCAGTGAAAACAGAATTGGTCAGGCAAAAAAGGAAACTACTACGGCTATTCCCAACAAGGATAAAGTGATTACAAAGGATGTTGTTGGGAACAATAGCAAAGCTGCAGCAGTGCAGAGCTCAAGTACAGAGTTTGATGAAAACCGGAAGACATATACAAGTCCTGTGCTGGTTCCTGGTTTGCCGTTAACGTTATCAACATTCACAGCAACTGAAGAAGCAGTTCAAATTGAAGGTGACAAAAGCAGCAGTTTTGATGTCTCGGATGGACCCGGTGATGCCAAAGACTTCAATGTGCCAGAGGTAACTGCTTGACGAGTATGATCATGTTCTTTCTTTTCGGTTTCCTTTTTATGTCTTCTACGCTTTACCTGAGTGAAAAATAATGCTGCAATCCTCTCTCATTAGAGCTAAGATAAGAAATGTCTCTTCTCTAGAAGAAATGTCGTGCTGGTTCCAGCTTGTATCTTCTTGAAATCTATGTTTTCAATCAGCAATGCAAATCTTTTACTTTTTATCAATATTGCAGCGCAATGGTAGATTGTAACGAGGTTTCGTAAAAAAGAGTTGAACCATGGGCACATTAATTGTTCAATGCACAATGTAATGTTACAGAATCTGAACTTTAAAGCTTACTCTTGCAAAGAAACGAAATGTATCGTCACTTGCATATGTAACAAAAAGTGGCTATGTAATGTTCAGTCTAGAACTTGAATTTACTTCCCGGTACTATAAAAAATACAACCAAGTGTGTATCCATTTACGGTTTCTGTGAGTTACATTATATTCAAGTGTCTATAGCTTGAAAAGCACGGTTCGTTAACTTGAAGTTCATTGAACAATTCTTAATTCTGCTTCATTGAACAATTCTTAATTCTGCTACATTGAACACGGAATTAATCTCTATATACTTAAGTACTGCTTGAAGTTCATTGAACAATTCTTTTGCTTGCTTCATTAAACACGAGAACTCAATCTCTATGTACTTGGTCTGTCTTGAATACTGTGTTAACTTGAAGTTCATCGAACAATTCTTACACTTGCTTCATGAAACACGAGAATTGACTGATCTGGTGTAATATACTATATTGACATGGATTGTTTCTCTGCACACTGTTTTAAGATGATTTAGCTTTTCATTGATGATAAGTTTCTTGAAAGTTGACATAGCTGTTTGTTAAACTTCAGTTGCTCGAGAAGCAAGAACCCGAAGAAAAGGAAGATGATCATGCTAAATTCAAACAACAGGCTGTATTAGCCGATGAAGAAGAAGAAGAGCAGTTTGATTCGGAACTCCAGTTGCACAAGCAAGAACCCGAAGAAAAGGAAGATCATCATGCTACATTTAGAGAAGAGCCTGTATTAGCCGATGATGAAGAAGAACAGTCCGACACAGAGCCGATCAAAGAGGTCATTGGAAATGACATTCAGTGGGGTATAAGAAAACTACAGAATCTATTAGCTGATTTGGGTTTGGCATAGAACATCAGTTGTGCTAGTTCATTTGAATCTGTACAAAGAAGAAAGAGGCATATACTAGTGTTTTGTGTACATATAGACATTTTGTGAGCTGGTGAAGCTAATTCTGGATTTAAGGGCTTTTTGTGTGTGTTCTCTTTGTTCTGCAATTTTTGAATAAAGTAGTAGTAGTGAAAGTTTTGGTAAATAGATTGATTGGTGTTTTTGCAATAAGAGAACAGGAAATTCTGAACTCAAAGTGATTTTTTTCTTGTACTTTTTATCTGTCTATTAGCTATTGTACCCAGAAGCAGCTTTGTTTTCTCATATAGCATGGTGCACTGATAATTCGAATTTCGGGGATTGAGTTTTTGGTTAAGTCGGGTTGTTGGTTTTACATGTAAAACGTGTAGATTGCTTAATCTTGTCCGTGTTTCTCAAGATGCAATTTCAACTAAAAATATAGTAATACTATTTGAACGACAGCTATTTAAATCAGCGATGTTATATTCGAAAATTAATTAAACACACATACCAATAAATCGAGCTAACTAATTGTATACTAATCGCGACCGACAAGATCTAATCTTGTTTAGAAAACACCATAATGGTCATATGATAATTGTGGAGACAAAGCCATGAAGATTTGCAAGCTAATATGCTCAACTTCCCATAGACCTTGGAACTGGTGTGTTCTTGGTAAACTCAACTCTCTATGGCACATAGCGTACGCTAAGGGGTGATCTCACTCTTCCAGATTGGCCTCACTTCAAGGTCATCTACACTTCAATGGGAGCCTTCCCTTTGACCCGTCTTGACCATAAATCTGATCCTCATTTTTGCGGGTTTGAATTCGTTTTGAGTTGAATTTGCCCATAAAAATGTTGGGACCATGTCGAGAAATCCACACTCGACATGTACTCCTATGACCACATTTCCTGTGAGTCAAATTTGAGTTAAGTTATTCAATTCGACTCAAAATTTATTTTGTCGTTATATTTTTAAACTCAACATAATTTTTATCAATTTTCAAAGACATTGAAATCTTCTCCTCAGCATGTAGAGCCCGAACTACTTTACTCGACTTTACAAGATATTTTACATGATCAAATACTGATAAATGCTTTTCAGCACCAGCAAAATGTCGCACAGGCCACCCTACTCGAGTACGAGTATGAGCCAAATGGTCCAGACCAAAATGCACGTTTACATTTCAAACAACTCTTTTTTTTTTTATCAAAGCCCGTTGTTTGGGTCGGGTCAGTGTTAGCCCACCGACCACGACCCATTTTGCTAGCTCTACCTCTACTAAACATGGACAATTTAGGGGACCCAATGAGCTGTCATCATCATACATCAGATGCGATCTAGGAGCAATACAAGAGCGAGCCTACCATAAGGAAATGATCTTCACCGCACTCGAATATTTCTCTCCCACCGCAAACAACGAACATTCCAGGTGTAGTCGGTGTGAGAATGTGGGGACAGTGGAGCAAAAGGTGGCGCTGCGGCCCAAGCAGGCCACGATCCTACACACTCGGTCTCACACTACCACACCACGTGGCACAATTTCATTGGTTAGTAAAACAAATACACCGCCGAAATTACTCCTCCACCCAATAATATTCGTACACGTGTCAAATCACAGAGCTTCTCGGCGCGTATCGTTTTTGAATACTGGTCGAAAGCGAGAGAGACTCGTAGATAGATTCACTGAGAGACATTCTCGCGGAGAGGTCGCGACTCGGATCATGGCGTCGCTCACCGAGTCGACTCGTCCGTTCGACGGCGGTTACGCCGGCGGCTACGATTCTCGTCTCGTTTCCCAGCGTTTCGACTCGTTCTCCAACTTCGACGGCGGCGACTCGCCGTCGTACTCCAACGGAGACGACTTCTTCGCTTCGCATCCGGTGTCCGAAACCCCGTCCTCGCCGCCGATGTACTCATCGGCGGGAGGATACTCCGCTTTATCGCCGGAGATGAACGGTGAGAGCTTCGATGGAGGCTTTGGCTCGTCGAATGGCCCGGTGCTGCCGGAGATGCCGCCGGAGAGTGGTTTCGCTCTGATCGAGTGGCGTAGGTGAGTTTTGTGATGCGAATTTCGTAGTTTAGTTCCTTAGTGGCTAATTATGCGATTTGTAGAGTTGCATGAAAGATCTATTTGATTATAATGTGTGCGATCTAGCTAAATCGATTGGATTTGAATCAGATCTGTGTTGAAATGAGTATGAGATCTGAACTAATCAGATGAGTTTGACATGAATGTACAGGCAGAATGCGATCCGTTTGGCAGAGAAGGAGATGGAGGAGAAGGAGATGCTTCAGCAGATCAGAGAGGAAGCTGAGGAGTACAAGGCTGAGTTCTACCGGAAGCGCAAGATTGCTTGTGAGACAAACAAAGCTGCCAATAGAGAGAAGGAGAAGGTAAATTTTGATTTCAAATTTTTTTAATACTATGTATGCATATTTATATCATTATCTATAGTGATTTATTATCAGAAATCGTATCTTTGTCGATTTTCTATATCATTGTTGGAAAATTAAATGATTTTTGTCATTCAGATAGCTTCATTTACTATTCTTTATTAGAAAAACAATGAAAAAGTTGAATTGGTGTACTGAGAAAATCGACTTATGGATTGTTTTGTTAAGGCATGGGAATTGTTTGATGGAGTTGCAAATAATTTGGTGGGAGTTCATATGGAGAATAAGAATTGTTCATGCTACCAATGATGGGTTGAAATTTTTAGCTTTGGCCTGTCTGTTGTGATGCTTTCATTGAGAGAGAGGTTTTAATGAAATTTGTGAGAGGTCAAATTCTTGAATTTGCTTGTTGTGGTGCTCAGTTCTTAATATGGTCAGTTTGTATCCTTTTTGCAAAGCATGTTGAGAATTGGTATCAGAGAATGATTCGTTTTGCAAAAGAGTAGTTTGTTAGGAAATAAGATTCGAGATTCAAAATCTCTAGTTTTGGCTGAGGCCTTAAAATGATCAGATTTAACATTGTGGCAAAGCATATTGAGATATAGTTTTGAAAGGAATAATTCATTTATGTTGGCGAGTTTGTAGCGAAATCAGTTTCGAAATCTCTGGTTGAGGTGGTTTGTTGCTAAATTTGGAGACACAGTGTGTATTGCAGTCATACTCATTAGATGAATGGAATATTGAAATAGTTTGCAGAGTTGGTAGGTAAACTTAATAAAGCTGGAGCTCAATGGCCTCAGTTTTCCAGTTTGTTGATACATGTAATGAGTAATTACTAGGGTGATAATAATTAGTCTAAGAATTAACATGTGTGAGTGCTAATTACTTAAGATCTCAGTACTTGCCTAATGATCTAGAAGGCACAACATAACCTCAAATGCTGTCTATTCTGTTGTGCAGCCTGGGAATAGTTATGGGATAAAGAAATTTTAAACAGTGTGTGAAATGAGGGGATAGATTTAGTCAAGAGTTAAATGTTTTGGTACCTCTGGACTGTTAATTTTTTTTCATGTTAGCCCTCAATTTTTTTTAAATGACTACGGCCCTGAAATGGACAAAAATGTGGTTTCCCCCTTTAGACTCCGTCACACCGGTGACTATCTTAGTTAGGACTCCCTGAGGGCTGAGGTTGTTACAACAAGAGCACACGTGGGTGTTAGGACGAAAGTCCAATCTCAACTAACTTATCCTTAATTTCTACAAAAATAGGAAAGTGGACACTCAGTTTCGGACGGAGGGAGTGTTAGTTCACTTCAGAATCACAAGATCTTATTCTTAAGGTTATGTTGAGCTAGAGAGAAAGTGTCTTTGATGCACGTACTTAGGCTTGAATATGTCCCTAAGAAGAAGAAGGGGAAGCAGCCAAGCAGGATATTTCTCATTCTTGCTTATGAATGGTGTCTTAACAATACATAGTTTTCTTGTAACAGTTAAATGATTTGGGATCTATAATGTGATTTGAGGAAACACAATGTCCTTTTACTTTCATAGGATGTTTTCCAGATTGTTTCATATTCCCAAATGCCATAAGCTATATATATGCAATGTTCCTAACTTTGGATTTAATATGTCAGCTATCTCTGGCAAACCAAGAGAAGTTTCACACTGAGGCTGAGAAAAATTACTGGAAGGCAATATCCGAACTGATCCCTCACGAGGTCCCGGCTATAGAGAAGAGGGGAAAGAAGAAGGACGAGAAGAAACCTTCCATTGTCGTCATCCAAGGTCCCAAGCCCGGGAAGCCAACGGATCTTTCAAGGATGCGTCAAATACTCGGAAAGCTCAAGCACAATCCTCCTACACACATGAAGCCCAAGCCACCACCATCAGAGCCTAAAAAAGACGCCAAGACCGGTTCTTCTCTTCCTCCTGCTGAGCCCTCTAAGGTTGCAGCCATGGCAGTCACTATGCCGGAGGCGGTAGCTGTTGCTTGAGAATGAAGCAAGCTACTATTTACTGTCAAGAGATGTTAGGTTCGTACGATCCTGAGTTTTGCGACTTCCAGGATGTTTGTTCTTTGAGCTGTTCTTTATGTGCATACAGTTGAAAATGGAGTCTGCTACTTTTATTGGTTTGTTCGTGAATTCGAGATTTGACCGTCGCGAAAAGTGAGTTTTTTTTCTTGGAGTGCATGTTTTCCTGTGAACATGTTTTTTTTTCTTCTTTTGATCCAGCTGTATGTATGCACTTGCTGCTTTTACTTTGTTGAGGTCCTGCACAGACCTGTTTTGCTTTAAGCTCCTGCCTAGATATAAGATTACTTGTTTCAATGTTGACTGAAGACATTATTATGGAGTAGAGCTGACAAGTCGGGTTTCAAGTCTAGTCGGTTTGGACTTTTTGGTTTCGAGATGGAAAGACTTAATTCAAACTTAACCGAAAATGAGAGCAAGTCCGAATCGGGCTATGAATTTTACTTGTAAAATGTACGAGTTTGAGTGACCCAACCTAAAAAAAAACCCACAAAAGTACGGATGTGATTTCGGATGGGTGAAAACCGGATTGATTTGATCAGGATCGGATTGGCGAATTGATTTGGTTTTTAAATATTCACAAGGGTGAAACGAGACGGTCGATGAGAACTGGTTCAAATTGAGTTCTCATCAAATTGAGTTCTCATCAAATTTCATCTAATTTTACATTTTTAGGCATCACATGACTCACATCAACGAGTAGAGTACAATTCAGATTACATGTTAGAACTTTTACATAACCCGAATTCAACCCGAAAAGAGTGAATGTCCGATTTTACGTGTAAAATGTGTTGATCAACCCGATCATTAGTACAACCCAACCTGCAAAGACAGGACATCGGATTTCAAGTAACCAAATATTCAGGTTCAACTTGTCAAATAGGTCATCAACTCGTGGGTCATCAATTATTTGACCTGATAATGTCAAACCGGCAAAAAGTAGTCCAATCAACATACAAATGTTTATGAACCGACCCGCTTGAGCCTAAATCAAACGAGCTTGGCCAAATTCTGACCCACGACCTATTTTGCTTGCAAAATGAGCCGTGGTCCATCATTGACCCGACCCAATAATCAGGTTCAAGTCAACAAAAAGTGATCGGATAAACATACTTGCAACCAAATAGAACATGCACAAGCCAAGTAGAAAACCAATGGATCAATCTATGACCAATTTTCTCTTTCTCAAAGACACCTAAAAGCACCAATTACATATACATTTCCTCCAACACAACCACCCTATAATTTCACTCACTTCCTCTATACACAAAACGATCAAGATTCAACATTCTAAAAACGAAAACAACGTATAAAGATATCGATTCACCACAAAAATGGAGCAATGTATATATTATCGGGGATGCAACTGAGTGATGCTATGAGAGCTATTTATACAATCCGTAGGATTTACCGATTGTTTTCTTTTGTTTCCATGAGAAGACGATGTCTCCTCCGTGCTAGCTCCTCCTCCGCCCCATTGTCGGGAATTGTTGCCTCTGTACACTCCCGGCTTTGTGAGTATCTTGTCGTTAAGATGAACTTCTCGAGAAAGCATCTCCACCACTTGCTTTATCGTAGGCCTTTGGTTAGCATTTGCTTGGGTGCAAAATAGAGCGACCTTGATGAAGCGCATTGCCTCGTCCTCGGGATAGTCTGTCAAATCGGGATCGATGATTTCGAGAAGCCTTTCTTCTTCTTTCAGCTTCCACGCCTGCAAAAACAAACCGTCTAGCAAAATTTAGTATTAACATTGATAGTCAAGCAAACACGAATCATCAGCTATCTCCAATGGGAAAAAAAATGCACACTTCAAGGAAAGGATATCATAATTCATAGTTAAAAACTTACTCTAGTAGAATTTGAATCCCGACACACGACTGCGCGTGTGGATAATTGCACGGGAGATATTTTGACCGAACCAAGCCGAAAATGACAAAACCGGACCCGAACGAATGAAATAAAAATAAATAAATAAATTTTCAAAGATTTTTTTTTTTTTAAGAAAAATGTAGAATTGGACCTAAATTAAGAATAAAAAAAATTAATGAACCAGACCAAACCACTTTTAAGAACTATAGATGTTACATAAAAGCCAGTCAACCAACAAAAACAACTTAATCCGATCACATTGTAGGTAAATCTATGAGTAAGTAAAGCTAAGAACCGTACCCATTCCACGAGAACCAACAGTTCCTCGCCAAATGCTGCCTTGCTACTGCTTTTCCCACTGATAATTTCAAATATAAGCACTCCGAGACTGTAAATATCCGCCTTCTTTGTTAGCTGTCCTAAAAGGGCGTACTCGGGGGCGAGATATCCCCTACAGACACATAAAAGATTATCATGAGACCTAAAAGATTAGGCATAGAAAACGGTCATGATACACAACTACACATAAACGAATAAACAATAACAAAATTTGAAGAAACCGAGTTTCTTATTAATCAAAAATTAAAATCTGGCCTCGTGGAGTGCTTCAAAAGTAACCATGTAACAACGCTACCACAAGTTTGATCAACGAGAATATCTCCTATATCGATAGATACTTAGCTCGGCAAAGCTTTTATAACTACCGGAATATAAAGACATGTCATATTGGTTAATTTTTTAAACTAACAAAAGACAAACACGAAGTTCCACAAAACCTAATTTCTTGAAAACGCTACATAAAAACCATATTTCTTGAAAATGCAATGCAACATGCTTACACTGTTCCTGCCACTCGAGTACTAACATGAGTGACATTGTCTGGGAAAAGTTTAGCGAGCCCAAAATCTCCTATTTTAGGAAGAAAGCTTTGGTCGAGAAGTATATTACTAGCCTTAATATCCCTGTGTACGATATGTGGCTCGGCTTCTTCGTGAAGAAATGCAAGACCAGAAGCTGTGCCCAAGCAAATAGCAGCTCTCTGAGACCAATTCAATAGAACATATTTACTTTTTGAACCTGAAAATAACAACTGTTGGACATTAGAATAACCTGAAAACTTGCTAATTCGTAGTATATTCCATAGTTTTGCAGAAAAGACAATGTCATGAACAATAACTCAACGTCGCTATTCGGAAAACCTCGTTGGTAATGCAATTTTTAGTCACATATATGAGATTTAATAGAGGGTGAGCCTAAGCACAACAATAGGGTGGGTTGCTGCCTTGTGACTTTGAGGTAGAGCTGACAGTTAAGGTTTCAGATCGAAAGCACCGAACCCGACCCGCTAGAGGCGTAGGTTCATACGTGTTGCGGATTAACATAGAAGTGTGTGGGTTGTGGCCCGATCCTCACTTCTTCATGGCAAACTAAAGTTAATTGAGTATGTTTTATTCGACCCCGACACACAAAAATGTGGGTCAAATTTTGGGTGCCCATAGGTTCGGTTCTCAATCGTCAGGTCTACTTTGAGGTCACGGGTTCGAGTTAAGAAAACAACCTCTTCACAAAACATGGGTAAGGTTGCATACAAAAATGACCCTCCCTGAACCCCACAATGGTGGGAGCCTCGTGCACTGGGCCGCCCTTTTCTATGCGACATTAACAAACATAATACTATATCTAAGTTGACTAGATGTCACTTTCTATTTATACTCCATCTACGAACAGAATGCCTAGAAACACTAAGAACAAGAACAAGAACAAGAATAAGAAGAGGAGGGCATAAATGGAAAATGACATTTCATAATTACCGAGTAAAACACGGGCAAGGCTATTGTTCTCCATAAATTCATATACTAATATCCGATGATTGCCTTCGACACAACATCCAATGAGTTCAACGAGGTTTGGATGCCTCATATTTGATATCACGTTAATCTCTGTCAAGAACTCTTGTGTTCCCTGTCTAGATTCTGTAGATAGACACTTGATGGCAACTTGAGTATCATCTCTTAAAACACCCTGCAACCATTATCAGATTAAAGTGGATTAAAGGTTTAGTTCAAAGGGGAGGTGCGTGACATATTCACATTCATAACAGAGCCGTGCAATTGCATGCTTCTACTTTGTCACAAAAGCATGTTGCATTAACTATAAAGATTGTTTATCTGATTCTCACCTTATATACGACACCAAAACCACCTCCACCTATTTTGCTTGATGGATGGAAGTCTCCGGTCGCTGATCTCAGTGAATTATAAGAAAAGAGCCTAACATTGTCGGTGACTATCCCTAACCATAGACAAACGCGTAAAATGTGCATGTAAGAGTTGTGAGGTAGTATCATTTAAGTAGAGATACACAATATGTTTCAAAAACAAAAAAAAACAAACAAAAAAAGTAGAGAAACACAATAGACCCATGGACTCATAACATTGCCCAAGCAATGTTGGGGTCGGCACATGAATTTATTAGCGATTTTTTTTTGGGAATCTTCTACTCGAATTTTTCTCCTCCACTCTATCCTATCGAATATGTCATAGGCATATCTAGAATACAATCATTCCAAAAAAATCACATAGCCAAAGAGATGCAAAGGGGATCGCAATAGTCAAAACTCAAAACCAAGGTCTTACAACAGAGTAGTAACACATGCTACATACATAAATGACACTCCTCATACCCCTCAATAACCTAAGATTTGAAGTTACTCAAACTAGGCCTAAATCCTATATCCCAAACATGAGTTATTTTCAGCAAAGCGAGATCCAAGGCAAATATGGTTTTCCATTCAAGCTATCCTCAGTTGAACTCAGCCTGAACCCACATAAGAAAAAACCTTTAGAGTGGATCCAGTCATTGTGAGCCCAGTAACAATCCTACATGACTTGGCTCATGGTATGAAACTACACCCGGTTTCAGTTTCAACATATCACTAGTTCTAAGCGAATCTCGAGAAACTCAGAGTGCTACATTAAGATGCTTAAATGATATAACATTATAACCAAATAATAATCTATATCCAAATGGGTTCACAAAAGATAGAATATAACTAAACCATTAGTGTACTTAACAATAACATACATAGAAAAAAGGTTCTGAATCAACAATTTAGAGGACAATTCAAGCTCCAACATATATAAGACAAAGGGTTCTAAATCAACAACTTAAAGGACAATCTGAGCTCGAGAAACATTCAAGAACATGAAAAATTAACAAAAGAGATTAATCATGCTCATGTTCATACCTTCAGCTTGGGGCTGACCTTGACCCTTTTTCCCTCCACAACATGTCAATGAGCCAAAACAGCTAAAATTCATGGCTGGCTAGGCTTCTCCAAATCCCAATTCAAGCTACACCAATTTTAAGCCACATCTCTTCTACAATCCTAAAGAAAATTGCCAATTTGATATCACATAAAAGTAACAATGCAAAAGTACCAAACCCATGTGGAAAAATTAAAACAAACCCATATTAGGCAATAGAGTTTACAAGGACAGTCAACCAACACACCAAAAATAAATAAATTACAATAAATTCCCATAAGAACAATCATGCAACAGAAATAAAAACAAATTTAACATAAAATTATATAAAAAAAATCACAAACAAAATGATGAAGAACACACCCATATACTCACCTGAAAGTGAAAAACAAAACCCAGAAGAGATTGTGTGTGAAGCAAAAATGGGCAAGACCCAAATCAATGTGAAAACAAATTTACAAGTAACAATAGCAATATGAGGACAAGAATTGAATAGGGTTAGGTCTCTAACTGGTTTTTCCTTTCTTTTTGTAAGTACTTGGAGAAAAAGAAACTAGAGAGGAGGGTCAAACAAGCAAGAGAAGAAACAAATGAGTTGAAGGAGAAAAAAATGAAATTGGAAATGGAAAAAAGATGGTCACCAGTTGTTGATCTCTGGCTTGTGGTGTTGAGAAGAAAGGTAAAGCAGGAGAAGAAGAAAAAAAAAGGGTTCTTTTCACACATTGATGAGAGCTGTTGGGAAAATTGTCAAAAAGTAAATTTGGAGAGAAAGTGGTAGCTGGGTTTGCTTCTTCTGATGATTGGCCATCACTGATGAGACCTCACCACACAAGAAACCATGAAATTTCAAATCTTTCTTTGAGGATTGCTTTTGACATTTTGTAGTGTCCACAAACTAACACACCACACCACACCCAGAGAGAGAGGACATTTCTGCAGTTCTTTTGATGTCTGTCTTTGCTGATTCAGCTCATGAGCTATGACAAACTGGCAATTCACTTTTCTATTATAAAAAAATAATAATAAATAAATAAATAAATTTTCTTTTCTACTGATTTAAAATTAAGTAATCAACATTAGATTTTGGAGTATCACTAATCTTAGTTGAGAGACAAACAAAATTGATCTGGACGGGGCATTCTGCGCCCAAAAATTCATTGAAGCGGATATAGGTGTAATTAAATCGCTGATGTGATAACACTTAGTTGGTCATGATTTATTGGCTGAGAGTCTTTTTCCTCCTAGATTTTGAAATTTAAATATAATGTGAAATATGAAGTAAACAACACCATCTAAGCTAATTTTCTAGTTGATATTGTATTTATATTTAAAATACAATATTTTAAAATGTCATAATGTATTTCAAATAACAAAAATTTCATATGCAACCTTACCTTGATTATCTACTAAAATCAGACAATGGGAAAAGGAGAAAATAATGAAACTATCATTTTAGTAGGTGAAATGGGATGTAGAATCCTAAGAAAATGATAAGTGTTAAGTGACCATTAGTTTTGTAATTTAAAATAGTTAAGATCAGTGTATTGATCAAGTTGCTTTAATCAGTTCAAATGTGTCATAATCACTTGTAAATTGTACATTGTAGAATATGGTAATTTATGGAATTGGTCGTTCATGTGTCATCAAGATATACCAAAGTGTTCATTTATTAATTATAAGGTGTCAAAATCACATTACATTACATTAATATCAATACCAAGTTTAATTATGGTTAGTTTTCTCAAAGTATAATCAAGAATTAAAATAAAATTCTTTTGTCAATTTATTTGTGTTGAATGTCAAAGTTTTGGGTGCATTTTAATCATTTTCTCCACTTTAAATCAAGGTGTGTGTTTTGTTTTCCTCTAATTCCACTATTGTGGCTATAAACTTTTTGCAGTTCTTTGCAGATTTTTAATTTCTATAGTCAAATTTGAAGTACAAAAAATTTAATTTAATTATTTTTGGGTCACTGTCAGGAGTTAAAATCACAATTGTTTGTTAAGATTTTTATTTAATGAATAATGATAAAGCAATGTCGGTTGTGCTCAATTACCAAATATGGGTTTAGATTCCATTAATATGAATATTGCTGCTGGTCTTCCTGAGCAGAAACATTATGATATGGATTACATAAAAAAATGCGACTAATATAACTTTTTAATTTCTAAAAATAATTATTATTATAAACCGATTTTTTTTATTAAAAAATCTTATAAAACCGAGCCATTCCTATTTTTGCACATGTGAGTTAAGTTAATGCTCAATAATTATAAAACTAAGGTTGAAAATATTTATAATTGATTTGTTAGTTGATTCATCATTCGTTGCAAAATTTGAAACTAGTTTGTAAATTCAAAGCAATCATTAATTCGATTATGGTTGTTGGTCTTTTTTAGGAGAAACATTATAATAAAAATTAAAGAAAATAAAAAATTAAATTGACACAAAAACTTTCTCATTTGCCAAAAAAAATAAAGATTTAGAAACCATGTGAGTCTCAATAATTATAAAAAATTAGGTTGAAATATCTACAATTGATATGTTTGTTGGTTCATCATGGATTACCAAATTATAATCAATTTGTGCATTTAAACAATTATCAAACACAAACTATTTTAAACATAATTTATTTTATACGGTTAGAATAAATTGTTTTGGGTTGTGTCATGTCAAACATGTTGTCATGATGGGGGTACTGTATCATGTCATACATGTTGGTTTTATCGTGCGGAATATGTTAGGTCATTTCGTGACAGTCACTCAGTCTGATCTACATAATTAAATGTGTCATGTTCTTGTTACGTATTCATAATTATGTCGTGGTCGTGTTCATTGTTTTAATATGATTATTAAATATGTCATGTTCGTATTGATTCATATAAAACACGACCAACATTCAACACAAGACATAGTCGCTTGCAAGAATTGCCAAATCTAGTATAAAATAATGAGTCAATTTATGAAACCGTAGGCGTCACAAATTCGGCGCGAGCAGTTGGTGGGAGTTGATGCGCTTGTTCGAATACTGTCATTGTAATTTACACCGACAAAATGCTCGTCGTTAGACAATCTTAGTAAAACTCAGTCAATAGTTTTATTCCGTCGCAATATGTAATTTATGACAAAATAAATAGCAATAGCGTTGAAAATTTCAGTCGCAAAATGATCGGTTTGAATGTCTTTCGAAGTTTTCATTAGAGTAGCAATGAAACTTTTACCAATAATTGTCAACCTTTTTTGTGGTGGTCATATAGTTGACCTTACAGGGTCCCAATTTCTTCGAATCAAACAAAAACACAGCACAAATTAAATTGCATTGATGATCAAAACATCATTTTGAACATGACATTGACAGGGCATTCTAGTTTTGAATCTAAAGTCTAAACCACAAAAAAACTACAAAAGGTCTTAATTATTTGCTTGCAAGTCAACTATCAACACTTCTTCTGAGTTCACAGAGGAACATTCCAATTGCATAATTTTGTGTCTGATACAAACCTGACCCGAAAGAGACACATGTTTGTTCGGGTTATGGGTCAGGTTGGGTTCTCGTTTTACGTCTAAATTGTGGCCAGGTCCATTTTATGCGACCCAAACCCACAAAAATGCAGGTCGGGTTTTGTGTACCTGCGGATTCAGGTCCAAATGGCCAGCTCCATGTGAAATATATGTTGATGTGATCAGGTGCTTCAAGTCACACGAGACTCACGTGATCTCAAAAATCTAATCCCATTTCAGAATAAAAGCTACCAGAATTTTACAACTAGTTCTCATCACAAAGTACATTTTCATAAATGAAGATAAAGCCAGAAACTTCATCAACAATCAACTGATAGTTCAACTAATATATATATAGCTTAGGGTCCTCAGGTTTATTATATGCATAATCAAACCTTTAGATAAATTATCCTACACGTGTTCGATTCTTTTTCCTACCCCTAAGAAGGCGAAAAGAATTGGGAGAAGAGCTTACATTGGCCATCTCAGGCTGATGATTAACACGCTGGTTCGCAGGAGAGGAGTTTGCTCTCATTTCCGAGATAATTCTCTTCCTTGTCACTCGCATCCATGCACGTGACGCTCAGCTCGGAGCTAGCATTGCTGCTCGTGGCTAGAGGAGAGTCTGAAACACTGCCCGTCTTGCTTTTCGTGTGACCTGACCTCACACTGTATATAGAAGAAGCCGGGATGTTTGTCATAAGTGGGCGCAAACTACCTGATGACGAAATGCTGCGTCTTATGTCCTGCACATGAAAAAGAATCACATCAAGAATGAATAGCATTATATGATGCATGAGATGAGACACAACTAGGATTCGATAGTTATGTTATCAAATTGGGTTGAGATTCGCACGGCCCAAGTGAAACCAACCAACGAACAAGACAACATGCCTTTGCTATGAGTCTAGGCTGTATTTCCGCATTACAGGCTTGTTTGAGGGGTATTTTAGTCAATTTTACATTTTTGGAAAATTTCAAGAATCAACATGTAAAACGCAACCAGCAGATACACTAACAGCGAGAAACGAATTTTTTGGTTACCCAAAGTAGTTGTTTTCGCTTCCAGTGCATGGGTACGACACAACTATGGTACATTCGGGTTTTTTTGCTTTCACCTACCCTAAAGGAAGTCACTCACTCCACTCAAAGTCACGATTCAGATCAATGATCTCCTTTATTGAGCAGGTAGTTCCACTAAGGAATTAGGAGGAATAATCAGTAGTGAGAAAGTTTTAACGAGTATACAAAACAAGTAAATAAGGTTAGTTAGGTCATGTCATACTATCTGTGAATCTCATTATAACGATACTTATTCAGAAACAGAAGTAGTATTATCTAATTCGCAATGCAGGATAGCACAACCGATATGGCATAGTTATTAACATAGTATAATGCATAAGGAAGAAGATACGCACCATATGCCTCATTGCCATATCCAGAGATTTTTTTGAGATAGTTAGCCCAAAGCCAGAGCTGTCATTGGCAGAAGAAGACTTCCCAACAGAGTTATTCGTAGAGCGATTACCATCTTGCTTGGGTGGTGCCAATTTTCTCATATTCACTACTCTTTCAACCATTTGTGTCCCCATAAGCACCGGGTTCACATTGTCATTGCCGTTGGAATGTGCTCTACTCACTTTTGTAGCGGAGCTCCCACTTTTATAAGCCCGCCCTCTAGAAGGAGAGCATGATTTTTGCCTCACTCTTCCCTTGGAACCAGCCTCTACAGAAGAGGATTGAACATTACTCGCCCCTCCTGGCCTATCTCGAGAAGCTGAAGCTGGTCTTTCAACCAATGACGTCTTTAAATTTGGAGGAGCTTCATTTGAGAATCCGGGCATCTCTGAGGGTTTCCAAGGCCTAGACTTCACTGTCGGAGAACTGCCACGTGCGGGGCCTGCCTTTGTCACTGAAGAAGAACGACTAGGTGCTTTTGAAGGAGTAGATGATCTTGATGTTGACTTAGAAGCTGGTACAGAAGGTCTGGTCGGTGGTGTTGAAGAACGTGCGGTTGATCTAGAAGGCGTTGAAGATCTTGCTGAAGCAGTAGGCTTGGTTGAAGTTAAGGTGGCTCGTGAAGTGGGAGTGGAAGCTCTTGATGACTTGACTATTGCAGGCAAAGTTGGCCGTCCAATTGGTGTTGCTTGTCTACTAGTAGCAGGTTTAGGGCCTCCGGATGACGAAGACCTTCTGTTTCCAATGCCAGAAGAGTTCAGTCCTGAAGGAACAGTTGGCTGCTTAGACGCTACATTACCTTCTGTAGTAGTAGTAGTAGCAGCAGCAGCAGGCTCGACCTGAAGATTTGACAGCTGCAACTCAAAGAAACAATAACATGAACATCATTTTCGCAAACCTTGATATAAAAGCAAGCTAAAACATTCTAAATCATACTTGCAAAACATATCACGGTGACATTCAGAATCAGAGCTTAGAAGACAAAATCCATAGGCATCATATATATGAGAGTTCGAGTGGCATATTAACAATCAATTGACAACGCCCATAAGCATCTAGACTTTAATTTTAGTAGAGTTCTTACTCTAGATTTCAGAACAGCAGGACGAGCATTAGAAATATCAGTTTGACTCGTCACATTTTTTTGTGACTCGGTCTCCAAGAGTGGGGTACCAGGTGGAGTAAGAAGCCTGAAATACAGGACAACACGCGCACATAAATACCAGCCCAGAAGTAATAGTTGTTTTGCACCATAAAACTACAAAATTCAATACGTAGCAATGATGATATATGCTTCTTCTTTTCCCTTTAACTATTTTATAGCTATAAAACATATATAATGTGTCAATAGATGCGCGTGTGTGTGTTCCTGCAACAGAATCATTTTGATATTGAAACAACATATATAAACACAGCAACAATATAGGCTGATGCATACCATTACAATCAGATCATATTGATCAATCACAAGGCTGTTAACTCTATTTCTACCATGGATAAATTAGCAATAGAAGATTATTTTATTTGCGTAAGAAGATAAATAAACCATTGCATTAGGTTTTCAGATAAAATAAAGGGGGGCAAAAGATTAGGAGATTCAAGTAAGTTTAGCGTTTGGATTAAATATTTTGGAATGAGAATGGGAATGAGATTCTCATTCCAAAGTCATTTTCACAGCAAAAAAGTCCTAATGCAAACATGAAAAATGAGAATCTCATTCCCATTCCAATTCTTGATTCTCATTCCTGAACAAAAGTTATAATCCAAACTCTATCTAATTGTTATCTTCTCTTTTTTTTCCCAAAAATTCACCATATACACAGAGTTTTGAAGCCAACAAGGTAACATCCATAGTGCGGTTCTCCTGTTGAATGAAGCAAACCATGACTAGCAGTTAAGAAATTATGAAAGTTCCTTAAAAAGTTAACAACCAGAAAATATAACTTAAATTATTGAGTTCCAAAGAAATGATGAAAGTTCCCTCGAAAAGTTCACAAGAAAAGAGAACCTATATGCATGAAATCATGACAAACATGGCCACGAGACCCCACAATTATCTACATCCTCTTCACTACTCTACAACTTTACAAACACTCATTGCTTGCCAGTTCATTCAACTCATACTCAACCTAATTTGAATTGGATGCTTGAATCCATATAAATATCACAAGCACTAGGTGCTTCGTCTTCAACGTGCCATGGCAGAGAATATACGAAAAGAACCATAAAGAAAGCATTGACAAAAAGAACTCAAAAGAAGCTTAAGCATCTCTTCAAAGCCTAATGACATTCAAGACAAATATTCTCACTGCTCAACTAAATCATTACTATTTGGCAATGTTTCTTAACAGATCACAACAATCATCACTTCAAATTTGCATAAACAAAAACAAACATTGAAGATCAATTACCAATCATAATCATTTTTCTCATTTTCTGAGTGCAAGAACTCATCTATCCGAGTCCTGCGCACAGGCACTGACGGTACTGAATTGGCCTTGGGAGAGACCTCAGGCTTAGATCCTGCCAAGCACAATCTTCATCAATCAATGCACAAATTATTTTCTAGAAACACCTTATTAATTTCCAGAAGAAAAAAAAAACGAAACAAGGTAGAGAGAGGAGGCGAACCAAGAGGATCAACGAGCTGCGAGTCGATTGAGTTGCGGAGACTAAGAAGATTCCTCTCCTTCTCATTCTCTCGGTTACGCATCTCGAGGAATAGCGAGAGCTCGTCTTCGTTCTCTTTCATCACCACTCTCTCCTGTACGGACGCGAGCATTTGAAAATCTTCCTCCAATGACTGCAACAAAATCAGTAACAAACCTTCACATTACACAGTTTTAGATCTTGAAAAGAGCTTCAGAGCTTATTGAAAATCAAATTTGAAGTGAAGAAGGAGAAGGAGAAGAAGAATCGGCAAGTTCAGTTCAAATTATTTTAGTTTTGCGATAAATTTGAACTTGAAGGACTTGGATACTAGTGTAAGTTACCGTGTTCAGTTAGTAGCGGTCTCCATTGTTGCGCGGAATCGGAGCTCGAAGATACACAGAAATGGAGGAGACACAGTTGATGAAGAAGAAGAAGAAGAAGAGTGGCAGTTTGTGTAAATAGTGAGGTCGGATATGGGCTGTTTGTAATGGAAGCGCGATAATAATGGGGGGAAGGTCCGGTCTTCGTGTGGTTGTTTGGTTTGATTCTTACGAAAATGATTTTCTTTTTTATTTATTAAAAAAAATTAACTTTCCTCTTAATTTTTTCTCAAATTATTCTATTTTATTTTAAGCTAGTCGAATACGTTCTGATGTCGTCAAAGCTTCAACAATTCCGAAAAAACCGGCGTATTCAGGCCCAATACGTTGTTCTATCTCTACAAATATTTCTCTATAGTCATCATATCATTTCTTTCTATATAATTTTATCTATGTGTCGATCATGTTTCACTTAAATTACTTAAATTTATTATTAAACGAGTTAGAGGGTCAAACAAATTCAATACAATTGAAGAAATAGACTAGGGTAGTTGGCACATATCCGACACGAACACGAATAATATGAATCTAAATTTGCGAAAATCGTGTAGAATTCACTTCTATACACGAGCCATGTATCAAATTTTCGTCACCCACAATATTTTAAAAAATGAGTATGAATACGTAAAATTGAGAAAAGAAAAAGAATATTAATCATATAGGTAACATTTCAAATTCAATCAGACCTAACAAAAATTTGACACATTACGGGCTTTTCAAATTGAAATATGTGAATACAATCAAATTTCTCAACTCATAAAATTAAATTATTATTTTTCTTTCATGACCATATTTAAAATTCAAATAACTCACATAATATAAAACTAGCCTAATTCGAAAAAGAACAAGAATTCAAACTTGGTTCTCAAAAGATGCTCAGGTTTAAACGTGGGCTGTTGGATTCCTCGAGATTGTTTCAACTTCCAGATCCGACGGCCTGGAATGCTCAGATAAATCAAAAGGCTAGAATTGTAAGTTCAAAAGTGGGCCACACCTCGTGAGTCGTGTGATATTCAAATTGGTGTATGGGGCCCAGTCCACGACAGCTACAGTTCCAAGCTTTTATGAGGCCCAATTATATTACCTGACAACATCCTGATTTGTTTCTTCTTGTTTGAAAAAATATAGAAACTCATAAATATTTTTAAATTCAGTGGATTCAGTTCAAAATTGTTCACTTGTATTCAAGAAAGTATAGTTTTTGTTGAACTGACCATTCATGTTCGGAAAAAGTGTCAAAATAGTCCCTAAACTATTTAGATCGTGCTATTTTCGTCTCTAAACTATCAAACGTGTGGTATTAGTCCAAAGGTTTACAGAACGAGCCCAATTAGTCCAAAGTATTTCAAAAAGCGTGTCAATTCAGGACATTCCGTTAAATACCCTGATGGAATCTGTTAAGTCCGCTTACGTGGCAAAAAAAATAAAAATGACACGTCAACGCACTTAACGGATTCCGTCAATGTATTTGACGGAATGTCCTGATTTGTCTCGATTCTGAAATTGTTTGGACTAAACCGGCACGTTTGGATAACCTATGGACTAAATTGGCTCCTTTGGTAGTTCAGGGGCGAAAATGACACGTTCTGGATAGTTCAGAGACTAAATTGACACTTTTTCTTTCATGTTCGGGTCTTATTACAAATTGGGTGGATCCAGTGCAAAAATTGTTCAATTAAACCTATTCTATCTTTGTTGAAACTCACAAAAATATAGATAGTAGTTTAAGTATTCAAATTTGTATTCAAATTGTAAGCTCTAACGCTATTGTGGAAGATACTGTTTGTTTGTTGTATATAACTTTTCTTTTCAATTAAATGACATATTTTTATGCAATCAAATTAGTTAAACAGATAACAACCCGTCATATATGATAGTATCGGTGTTTCATAATTTTTTGGAGCTGTGCGCATAGTTTATAAGTTATGTACACATGTTAAATGTTGATGTAATCAAGTTATCAATAATATAATTGAGTGGTGTTGATTTCAAGCATCGTCGGCGTCACTTCCAGCATGTTGGGCGTCCGGACTGAGTGCATAGTTGCTTCCATCCGGACCCAAAACCTTAAACCTGTTCGGAAACAAAACCATTAACTAACACGACTCATGTTGAGCTCCAAAAACACGTAAAGACGAGTAATTAATCCTGTTGTGATGCACCTAACTTACACACTTGAAGTTGAAGGTTATAATTGTAAATTAATATTTCTAAAAAATTGTCAGTTAACATAGCTATTTATTTGAAAATACCATAATTATGTTAAATAAGTTAAATTTGAGATATTTAATAGTCTTAGCCTCTTAGGATGTGTCGGGTCAACCTGACTCATTTATTAAACGTGTTGTGTTCGTGTTGTCTCATACGTCACACGATCAACCCTCAACACAACACAACACGGACATGACATGCACCAACAGCTAGCTATAGTTATATGAGAAAAGGTTAAAAATCAATACCTTTCAAGGATAAATTTTCCCTCTTTGTATTTTTGGGTTTTCTCATGCGCAGCCTCCTGAAATCAACCAGAGAAATTGGAAAACCAGAATCAAACACTAACTAATAGAAAAAAATAAATTCTTAATAAGAGTTCAGCAACACAAGACAGCAAATTTATATGAAAAGGATGTTACGTATTTCCATCCCACGATCGAGCCACACCCAACACAGAATATATCTACAACAGTGTGCATTCCGGTTATCATCATTCTTTCTTCTTCGTCTCCAACTGTGACATTGACGCTGTTATTCACAAATCAAAAGGTTAAAGAGCTATAGAGGCAAAAAAACAAGGTGTTCGCAAATTAGTTGACTACAATTATCAATCCGTGAAATAACGTTATTGCTTTGTCATTGCACTTCATATTTTCAAATAAATGTCATACAAATCAAAAGCATAAAGAAAAATTCATAATTTCGTGTCATAATCTTTGATTTAGTGTACTCATGTTGATCTCATACGACTTTTAGAGAGGAATTTTGGTTGATTTTTGAGTTGCTATCATGTAGATTTTCAAAAGGAATGTGACGGTAGTTTCAACTTATGAAAAATGTATCATTATCTGGCTGATTTCCTTATTTTAGTTTTGAGTTCATCACAAGGGGAAACCATAAAAACAGTCAATAACCAAATTTGAGGGACTATTTCCAAATTTCTGAACCATCCAAAGGTGCAAAAAGATTTAAATATTTAACCGTAGCTACATATGAAAACCCAAGAAACCACAACCTGTACATGACATTAATGAGTAATGTATATACTAATCTCAAGAAGCACTTACACCTTATCAAAGAGATAAGCTTTTCCATGTCTGCAGTGGAAGGACTGAAGCATAGGAAAAACACAAGATTAGAAGGTCCGTGTTGCTAAACAATCTCGATACGAACCAAAACATGCTAAAAAATAACAGCAGAAAAGGGATTTTCTAAACAGCTAACACATTGATGATAAAGTAGTTTACAGTCTCTCCTTGAGTAATTCACTAATCATGTTATATTTTATCACATGAAACAAGATACAAATCCGAGAAAATTTTAGGGAACTTAACCATAGTAACAAAGACATACAATAGTCATGGATATGTATTTTATTATAAATTATAAACAAAAGACAACAGTTATGGCATCTAAAATGAGAGTTAAAAGCAATATTTGCATCCATTTTGTTTTACTTAAACGAATTCGGGAGCAGACAATTATTCTGCTAGTTTTGAAATGAAACTAAAGACGGGATTTGGACTCACAAATTACTTCCAAGCTTGCTCATATAAGTTTATATATGAGCCATAATCACCACTTTTAAGCCAAATATATATGAAGTTGGAAACACAAACAAAACTGTAAAACTTCCAAGTTCAATACCGCAAGGCCAAAAGCCAAAACAGTTGAAATCTTCGTGACATTGTAGTTGAATGTGAAGTATGATCCACTTTACCAACCTAACTTCAACAGCATTTATTCAGACCGATATAACTACCCTGTGAAGGAATATATTTTCCAGATCTTCTTGCACATGGTGATAGCAACTTTTTCCCAAAATTGAGCCATTTCAGAGACTGGTAACAAAAGTATCAAATCAACCTAACAAAATATTGGGTTTCCCTTAGTTCCTTACAAACAAATGTATTTGACATTTAACATATTCTAAAGCATTCCCGAGGCTACTAACAAAAGTATTAAATCAATCCAACAAAATATTGGTTTCCCTTAGTTCCTTACACACAAATGAATACGATATTTAAGATATTCTAAAGTATTTCCGAGGTTGTAACAAAAGTATCAAATCAACCCAACAAGATACTGGGTTTACCTTAGTTCCTTACACACAAATGGGTACAACATTTAACATATTCAAAATCATTTTCAGACCACTAATAAAATATCAAATCAATTAAATGGAACTCCGGATTTCCCTTATTTTCTATCTAGTACATGATGGATATCACAATTAGCATAATCTGAAGCATTTTAAAGACCGATAACAATATACAGCCAGAAAAATATTGGGTTTCTATCCTACAGATTTGAAGCATGTCAGATAAACAACAAAATGTGACACTGACACGAACCCAAGTATATAACATACAATAATGTATAGGAGAATACTACCTACTAATTTTATCCTAAAATAGTCCCCAACTATTGAAAATCAACCAAATGCCGTTGTAAGTTAGTTTCAATCTTTAAAATAAAAAATTAACTCCACAAAAGCAAATTTGACAGAGAAACTAACAAGGGACCATTTTGGCAAGACCAAAAATGTTGGGTCCTTATAGTTCATGGACCATTTCGATCGTTTTTCCTTGTATTTATAGAGAGAGAGAGTGAGAGAGAATGAGTCTCAACCAAAGAGTTACTCCCTCCGTATCCACAAATTCATTGGGGCAAACACGAGTGATAATTAGCAACATCTCGTCCTTTCATTGCCTCGGCTCATTTGCAAATTCCCTTACTCCTACTCCATTTCTCTCCCTAAAACCTTACATTATACACTAAACACAACACATTTCCCCATTTTGTTCATTATCATCTTCCAAGCTTCACAAAAATGCAACATAACAAAAAACAAAAATGCATCATTCCTCTAAGAAACATCAATAACTTCATCAATTGTGTAAACAAAAACAAAAAAACAAAAATCAGATTAAGAACCTTAGAAATGATGTCATCACAGAGAGCAAGATGTGTTTGGCAGTGCTTGCAGCTGTAGCAGCTCCCTTCAAGACTCGTCACATACAGCATCCCCATGTTACTGTCACTTTCTCTTACTTCTTTACCTTCAAAAACCACCAGACAAAATCCAAATCCAAAATTTCAAAAAAAAAATAATAATAACAAAATTACAGTGAAGCAGAAACAAAACAAAACAAAAAATCGAAGAAAATTGATCGGAAACGAAGATCAAAGAGAGACGCATTACCGATTTACAATGCGTAATGGAAATGAGAGACGAACAGAAGGAGCGATCGGCTTCGATTGATCGGAGCAACAGTTACTCAGAGAGCACCAAAGAGGAATGTGATCGTAGCATAGCCTGAGACGTGCCCAGAAATAATATTAACTCAAATTTGTGAAAATTGGTTTTTTTTTTTTTTGGCAGGCGTGCCCTGGTATTTGTAACTCTTTTATTTGAAAACATATACTGATTACTGTATATAAAAAAAAACAAATGACAAAAATGTCATTTTCCTAGGATTAGAGCGGGCAATTTGAACCTAAATGCACGATACTCAAAATGTGATTTGATTTTAGTCCGATTCGATCAAATTTGACCAATTTTTGGAATATACCGGTTCGGACAAATATGCACGGATCCAGACATTTTTTCCTTAAAATTGAGATTCTGCTCGACCCGAGACTCAAAACCTAAAATCCGAACAAACATAAATCATTTCATATCAAATGTAGAACCGTATACTCTTAAAGAGTTGAACATGATTAGCAAAATCAAACCTCACATTCTGATTTGTGTATTCTAAAATAAATGAATCCAAATCTGACAATCAATGCTTTTCACGTTTTCTCCAAAAATATAAATAACATAAAGAAAACATTAATCAGATAATTAATGTCTCAACTAATATTTATAATACAAATATTATCCACAATACATAAAAAAATATAATTAAATAAAAAAATGAACACATTTATGCATACTATCTCAACGTTAAAAAATTAGATTAACATTTACTAGTATTGAGTTCAATTATTCAAAATCTCTAGCCCTAATAAACAAACAAAGGATTTATATTTGATGCACCGACGGTGTACAAGAGCTTTACATTATCAGTGCACCATATCATGACACCTCATAAGATAATAATTTAAAATTATATAAAAAGACTTATCAATAAATAATTGTTTTTAAATTGATAATTATTTAATAAAATATTAAACAATAATATCCATTTTTTGTATTTATCTTAATAATTATAATAATGAGCCTATTA
>JAYMTF010000757.1:0-30610 GCA_036897485.1 Pelargonium nanum | reverse complement strand
CGAAGGCCAAGGCGGCGAGGGAGAAAGGGAGGAGGGTGAGGAGGAGGATTAGCTTCGAAGTGAAAGACTGAGCGGCGGAGGAGGCGGGGGTTGGGGCGGGCCGGAGAGGGGCGTGGAGGTGGTGGTTCGGCATGCTTTTTTGTTTGGTGGTGGAGACAGAGACTAACAGACGACAATCTGACAATGGTCATGCTCATAGTGGGAAGTACCTCAAATATGAGTTTTTTCAATTTTCCTTCTAAAAACATGACAATTTTATTAGGAATAAATAAAATGATATTTTCTTCGTATAGCAAAGATTTTCGACTTAACCATTGTGGGCTGAAACTCATACAAGACACGAAACAAATATATTCGTACGGGCGATTCATGCTCACAAGATTTATTAGGGCGGACATAAGTGTAAATTCATGATCTAACGTCACTTTATTGACCTAAACGAATCTCAACTCCTTAAATTTTGGTTGCAATCTTTTTTATGTACTAAATTAATAATTTGTGAAGCGGTGTGCGAATGTAGTGGCTCGTGTGATTGTTAAATTCATTGTTTTTATGTCAGACACGTAAGGCTCGAGTTATTACCAAATTATATTTCATAGATGTGCTAATATTTTTTTCTCTATTATGTTTTGGTAAGAGTTATTGGTGAAATTCTTTTCTTTTTTATCGACTTATATGAATTTTTTGGGGGGTTGATCTACTATTTTTAAGTTTAAGATATCTATATTTTCTTTATTATGTTACATGTGGATTACAATTTTAATTTTGTTCTAATTAGTATTTTATGCTAGAGATTGAGAAATTAGACAATGCATTCCACACCCCTATAGAGTGGAAAAAAATTATCTTTCTACAAATTGTGAGAATAAACGGAAAATTAAACTAACATGTAATTTAAATTTGTTTTTGTTGCATTATGAACCATCTTAAAGTACATAAATTAACAGCTTATTTGTATTTTGACTTTTAAAATAACGATTTAATTTTTAGGTCGAACATAAAAAATTGCTCCAACTTGCACTTTAAGTTTGACATAATGCCGTTACTGAATAATGTTCACATTTTCAACGTCGAGAAGTTATACGGAGTATGTTTTTAATTTAAAAAATGCAGAAAAATTAAAATCCGGTCCCAACCGTCCCGGTCCGTGGACCTACTACAATCGGTCTAGTATTCGGTCCAACAATTGGTGAAAAATTGGTTCGATTCGGTCCGGTCCGGTCCCAATGCCCAACCCTACAAAGGACTAGTTATTGCATCTGTCCTGACTCTTGAGAGCCACAACACATTACACCATCGCCGTTTCTTCTCTTTCGCTCTACACAGTCGATGCTCCTCCTCCGGTGCGGCGGCGATACTGAGGGTCACGGAGAGGGTTCCTTGTTTAAATGCTCTCTCTGTCCTCTTCTTTCTCAGCTCCCTCTCTTTTCATGTCTCTCATCGCCACTCATCTCTCTTCCTCCTCAGGGTCTCATCAAACCCTAGTTTTTGATTTCGATTCTGCTCCGTCACGGTCTCAAACCCCCTTTTTTTGTTTCGAATTTGATTCCTTTTTTATACGCATCGCTGAATCTTCTTTAAGGTTGTTGAGTTCGATCCCAATCCTGTCGTCCGCCCATCATGAGTGATTCTAAGGTAAGTTTTGCTCTTTTTGTTGTTTTGACTGTTGTTTTGTATGGTTTGTGAGGTTATGTTTGGTGGGTCGTGAGTGAGTGAGGAGGTTGCTTCGGAACTTTAGTGGCTTACTGGGTGCTTAATTGAATGTGGATTGATCATTGCTTCTCTTCTGAATTTGTTTCTGTGACTTGAATTTTGCTTAATTAAAGTATTGTTGGATGCGAATGTTGGAAATTTGCAAACTTTACGTTTGGGTGGTTTGTTGAAACATAGTTTCTGGTTATGTGGGTTTTAAGCTTAGCAGGAAAAAAGAGAACTTGGAAATTATAAGGTTTTAGCTGTGTGCGTTAGTTCATGTATGGATTGAAAATAGGTTCAGCTGTGATGGCTAAGATTAGACATTGGAGTTTATAAAGGAAAAATGTTGTTTTTATCATTTGTAAGCTACTGAATCGTTTTGTTTTTGTCTTGCTTGGTTGAATGTGAATTGATCATTGTTTCTCTTCTGAATTTGTTTCTGTGACTTGAATTTTGCTTTTTTAAAGTATTGTTGGATGAGAATGTTGGAAATTTGCAAACTTTACATGTGGTTGGTTTGTTGAAACATAGTTTCTGGTTCTGTGGGCTTTAAGCTTGGCAGGAAAAAAAGTGAAATTGGAAATTATAAAGTTTTAGCTGTGTGCATTAGTTCATGTATGGAACGAAAATAGGTGTTAAGAATTTTCCTCGATGCTAGTTCAGCTGTGATGACTAAGATTAGACATTGGAGTTTTTGAAGGAAAAATGTTGTTTTTATCATCTGTAAGTTACTGAATCGTTTTGTTTTTGTCTTGCGACAGCATGTTTTCGTATTTGGGTCATTCACTGAAGATGAAACCCGGTCATGGAAGCAAAGTCAGTCACTTCGGAACGCCGAACAGCCTGTGGAAAAGACAGAATTGCAATTTGGCTCTTTGAACTTTGCGTCTGGAAGGCCTTTGGCTGCAAATGGTGTTTCTAGCAGACAGATAGTTTCTGAAAATGGCCAGCCTGAAAACTCTATTAAGAAGGACGCTGAAGTGAAGAGTGTTAAAGCAGCTAAAAATATATTGCCTAAAGCAACCTCAAATCAAAATGGAAGTGTTGCTAATATTACCCACAGCTCAGCCCTCAGTAATGGTGCTAATGATCCGAAGACAGAGAGTATTGATCTGACTTCATTGCAGATATCCCAGAAGGAAGTTGGTCCTCAAAGTAAATTCACAGCTTTCAATTTTCAAGTGCTTGAGGAGAACAGCAGTCAGAATGGAGCCTCTGATGATTCTCCAGCATATCTGTCCACTGGAGACATAAAGAAGGCATCTAATGGGCCTGCCACTACCACATCCTGTACGAACTTACTGCCTCGAGGCTTAATTAACTCGGGGAACCTATGCTTTCTCAATGCAACCCTGCAGGCTCTCTTGTCCTGTTCTCCTTTTGTACAGCTTTTGCAGGAACTTAGAACTCGTAACATCCCAAAGGTCTGTAAGCTTGCTTTGTATTTATTTCATTTGTATGTATATTCGATTAAGTGGATGAAGAACATCAACATAAATATCTGATCTGTGGTTTTGATTAATCAGGTTGGCTATCCAACATTGAATGCATTTGTGGAGTTCGTCTCTTATTTTGACATGCCCACCGGTTTAAGCTCAAGCTTAAAGAAGAAAGATGTGGCAATTATTCAGACTGGTAGGCCTTTTAGCCCTGCCATGTTTGAAGGTGTACTTAAAAATTTCACTCCAGACGTGCCTAGTAGCATATCAGGCAGGCCAAGGTTTGTGCATATTCTGCATTTGTCCTAGAATTGATATTTAAATCCAAATGATTCCATTTAACAATTACTAGGGTGATCATGCAGAAGCTAGGGATTAGGGGGTGGGTGGGATGTATGAAAACATATTTTTTAAGTACATGTAGTAGGGATTATACTAATTGAACTTAATTGTGGCCATATCCATCCCTTCAACTTGCATTGTTCAGTACAGTGGTAATACACTGCCTGAAGGTTATATAGATAAATATGTATCTCATTGTCATTATATGAAAGCTGCTTCAGAAATGCATGAATCATGAAGGTTTAGTATTGAAATATTAAGCTTGCTGTGTAACTGTCTCAAATGTGTCCATTGTTTCTGTATTTTGATTGCCTTCGGAATTGATTGTTGATATTTTATGTCTCTTACAGTCAGGAAGATGCTCAGGAATTTCTTAGTTTTATTATGGATCAAATGCATGATGAGCTACTTAAGCTTGAAGGACGGTGCTCCTATATTAATGGGACCAAATCATCTCTAGTCTCATCTGTGGATGATGATGATTGGGAAACAGTCGGCCCAAAGAACAAGTCTGCAGTCACAAGAACTCAGAGTTTTGTTCCTTCTGAACTAAGTGATATTTTTGGTGGACAATTGAATAGTGTGGTTACGGCAAGAGGTAATCAGTTTAATTCTAACCAATAGGGGATATGACGATATGTTTTGTTTGGTTAATTGAAGTTTCAGATGGTATATAATTCTTTCTTGCTATGCGTAATATTGAGTGCTGTGGTAGGTTTTGCACTTTCTTTACAGTTAAAATAAGGAATGCCCATCTGTTGAAATTCCATGGCTTTTTGAATCTCAGTGATGTTATATATGATTCTCTGAACTGGATGTTGATTGAAATCGAATATGTAATAAGCATCTTCAAGCAGAAATACTGTAATGGGCTTTGTATAGAAGGAAAATAGAGTACTTGATTGGTCATGGTTGTCTAGCCATATGTTAAATGTGCGGGCTGAACCCACCTGGATAAGTATGAGTATTGAATCATAGGTTCTCTCTTCATTTGTTCCAGATAATAATCCATTATTGGTTTAGGGAATCCTTCGAATATCGATAAGATTATCCATTTGACCTGCAGTGGTAGTTATAAAATCGTATATCTTGTCACTTGTCTTGCACTTTGTTGTGCAACTAATTTTCAGAGTATTGTTTTCTGAATTCTGTTGGTTAAATTCTTGCTATAGTTCTGTTTTGCATCTATATAATGCCATTTCCTTTTTTAAAATCTTTGGAGCAGGGAATAAACCTTCTGCAACTGTTCAACCGTTTCTTTTGCTTCACCTTGATATCAAACCTGAAGCTGTACGTACTATTGAGGATGCCCTTCGTTTGTTTTCTGCTCCAGAAACTCTGGAGGGGTACCGGGCATCAACGATTGGGAATGTAAGTTACCCTTCTTCCTCTTTTATATTTTGTCTGGAGCTTTAAAGAGACACTAAACAAATGTTGGTTCATTACATTTCTGAAGCCTTTTGGATATGTTCTTCATTTACCAGATATTTGAAACGGGCAGCAATATATAGTAACGGAAGTGTTTTAAATTCTGTTCAAACAAAAAAGTGAATATTATACAATTAGATCTTTTGTCTGTACATTTTCTTCCTAGATTCACATCTTGTAATGGAGTATAAAGTCTGGATTAGTATTTTCTCCAATCATCATGAATGAAAATGACAGTTACTCAGACCGATCTTTCAAGTCCATTTAGTGTCTACTCTACCAATTCTCCGTCTATAGTTCAGTTCTGTGCTAAAACTCATTATTAGACCAGGTAGTTGCATCTAATGCAGTATATAGGCTAAACAATACTGTTCAAATGTAGAAAGATTTAGTAGTGTCATAGTTCTTTTTAAGTTTTTGATTGGATCAATTGGAAAAAAGGTCAAGTTTTGTTTGGGTTTTGCAATCCCTTTCCCTGTACTTTTTTCTGGTGTAGTGGTTGTATGTACAGGCTGTTGTTTAACCATGTTTAAGATGAATAATGTTAAGTTTTACACCTTTGATCATGTATGCTAATGATCAAATATTGACATGGGTTTTACAGGCTGGTCTTGTGACTGCTAGAAAATCTGTTAAGATTCAGAAACTTTCAAAGATAATGATATTGCACCTGATACGTTTTGATTATGGACGCCAAGGAAGTACAAAATTGCATAAACCCGTACGCTTTCCTCTTGACTTTGTACTGGGTCGTGAATTGCTTGCCTCTCCATCAACTGAGGTGACACTCTTTGACATTCCTACTTGATTAACTTCATGGTTGATGCCATTTGTGAGAAATCATCAACTTTAATTTGTGCTGCTCTACACTTCTCTTACAATGAAATTAATTGCTAATGTGTGTGGGTTTGGTTTAGTATTGTTTGACAACACATTGTAGTATCATTATCATCTTTGTGCTGGTTGTCAAATAATTGAGAGTTTCTTATATGTTTGTGACAATATTTGTAGCATATATATATTTCTTTCAAACCTGCCTTTATAGGCTGAACAACTGTTACAACAGTCATCTTCATGATCTGACTTGCCAGATTAAATATATTACTGAATTTGTCTTAGTGCTCCGTCTACCGTTGCGTTGAGGCGGTCTTAATGTAATGAAGTCTTGATATAAATATCTTGGCTAATGGTTTTATTTGGCGTTGTCTTTACAGGGGCGAAAATATGAACTTGTTGCCACAGTAACCCATCATGGGAGGGAGTCCTCAAAGGGGCATTATTCTGCTGATTGCCGCTGTCCAAATGGCCAATGGATACGGTTTGATGATGCATCTGTTACTGCTATTGGGATAAATAAGGTTTTACATGACCAGGCCTACGTCCTCTTCTACAAGCAAGTATAGAAAATGAATGAGTTTAGTTACCTTGTAAGAGATTAAGTTATGTCTACTGAATAGCTGGGATGTAGCATATGTGTTGGCCTTATACTGAACAGTGAATCTTATTTGTAGTCTCATGTTTTTTACTGAATATGATCTTGGTTATAGTTTGAATTTTCTGACTTGGTCATGATGGTTCTCATTCAATACAAAATGTGATATGATAGCCTTTGTTCCCTAATTATGTTGTCAAGCTGGATATTTTTTCTCTTCATTATTTTTCTCTTCATTATTCTACTCTTCGTTACCCGATTATCTTTAGAAAAATCGGTGCATAGCAGGGGATCGATGCATTCTAAACAAGTTTGTTACTTGATAAACAAATGGCAATTGCCACTAAGAGCCTATAGTGCAGTCAGTTCATATGTATCTGCCAATTTTTTAGTGTTTCTTTCCAGCAAATAGGGGGCTCTACTAAGTTACTTCAACTTTTTGACAGGTCCCTCCAAAACTTTAAAAGACAGCCTGGGGTGTTGCTGATCCTTCCCATTAGAGGAACAGCAAAAGAGAGAGGCAATTCCAATATAGAATTTGGACGACAATTACTAGAGAATTGATTGCTTATTCTATCTAGCAGCATCTTCATGTCTTGTTGTTTGCTTTAGGTGATGAGCCTAAAGAGTATAGAGAATAGTTTTTTTATTTAAACCAGAACTGGTTGTTGAACCAGGAGGGTTGGTTCAAACTTTGCTGGGTTATAAAGTTGAATGGTTGCTTTAACATGAGTTCAAGAAATGTTCCTTCTCTTTTTAGCTCTCTGTGTGGACCTTGAAAAAAGGGTGCAATATTTTATACAGTTTGTGAAGTTTAACAATGTTCTTGTTGTGTTAATGTTTTGGTTTCTTCTGCTGGTTTTGTCTGATTTGTATTAAACATATTTGAAATTGTTTGTTGGTAAGGTTAGTTCACTTAATCTTTCGGCTAGTTTGGTACACATGACACTTGTCTGAAACATAGTAATATATTATATAGATGCTGATAGAAGAAGCCAAACTTTTAATCATATGATTAAGGTAAAGATTAATCAGATCATCGCTAAGCAAACCGTTTATATTTGTGTTTCTTGTTCTTGTTATTGTAGTTGGTGAGATTTACAGATTTTGACAAACAGCTTATTCCCTCCAAATGTGGGGCAGCAATGCCATGTTCAAGGAAGCTTATCTAATTAGCTTTCATTTTTGTCCTAAACCAACACAAGATGCCAATTCTCTACTAAACAAATCATGAATCAACCAAAAACATGTATATTATATTTCCTCTCCAAACGCTAATTACAATTGATAATTTCAAAATGTAAATGCAGTATGCAAGAAAAAAGAAGATTCAATCGCAAACTCCGCTAAGTTTTTATCCTATACGTTACAACTTACAATCAAACACTGTATGCTAATCAAAACCCAAAACCCAAAACCAAACATTGATCTCTTCAAGGCTAGTTTTTGCCTCTTTGTTGATGACTATGGACACAAAAGCAAGACATGTTCAATGTTTTGGAAGCACTGCAGACACCAAAAATGGAACCAGTGCTTCACTCTACAGTTGATCAAGAAACAAGAATCAAGAATCAAGAAATCTCCCTCAAGATGACAGAATCTTGTTTGGTACTTGCCATTTTAAAGGTATCATCAATATTGTCATCTTCTTTGCAAGAGCTGTTTCTGGGAACCCACCAGACTCTCAGGCTCTTGTCAAGGCTTCCACTATAGAGCATGAACCCACCACCAACTCTCATAGGTGATGCCTGCAAGCACTTGACAGGGCCTTCATGGCCTGTGATGACACCAACCTTGCTAAGCAAACCAAAAGCCTCCCTCTTCCAAACACCAATACTCTTATCAGCTGATCCACTGCACAAAAACTCCCCATTCAAGCACATACACAACACAGCCATTTGGTGAGCTTTTGTCTGAGAAACCAACTTCCAGCTCACACAATTCACCTTTCCCTCCCAACCCATCACAAACCCATCTGACCCTCCTCCATAGACCCACCTCCCATCCTCAGAAACAATCACAGAATTGATTGAAACATCCTTGTGACCCTCCAAAATCCCCTTCAATGAATGTGAGCTTGTCTTCCCCTCCTTGCCCCAAGCCTTGATCTTCCCATCTGCAGAAGCTGAGTACACAAGTCCTTTGCTTGACACCAACCCATTAATGGCATCATCATGAGCCTTAATAGACTCCAAACACTTCAAATCCGAGACCCTCCAAACTTTGAGGGTCTTGTCCCAAGAACCTGAATAGATCAGCCCGTTACAGACAGTCAAGCAAGAAATGCTATCCGCATGCTCAATCCAGAGCCTCTTGTGGTGCCTCCGGGTCTGCACATAGTTGCTCTGCTTCATGAACTTCCCCAAATAGTCTTTTGTTGTCGGAAGCGTGTCCACGAGCCGGAACACATTCTCCGACCGCCTCGACACCTTCCAGACTCGCATCCTGCTGTCCTGATGCGCCGTGAAAACCTTGTTCCCGACCGTCACCAGCGCCTTCACCGACCCGTCCCCTTGTCCGAACTTCGTGAACTGCCTCAAATCCGGCTGCTGCCACACTATAATGTCCTTTCCCTGGGAGGCGCTGAGGACGAACTCGCCGCACAAAGCCAAGCAAGACACCGACCCGATGTGGCCGGAGAGAACCGCCAGCGACCGGTACGGGAGCGACCCAGAAAAGGGTAGCCGAAAAAATTGAATCTTTTCGTCTGGGATCAGCTCGAAACGGCCGGAATCCGGCGGGCTCTCGCCGGAATCGCTGCCGCTGCTACTGCTGCCACTGCTACTCGTGGTGGTCGCTGACAGTAACGGGATCGATTGTGCTTTGAGAGTGGGTTCCGAAACAGAGAGATTCATTGAATGAACCATGGCTATCATCGATTGGGTCGATTTCTTGAAAATGGTGTGAAGTGGAAAGATTGAGGACCAAGAAACGGATATAAGAGGAGAGAGAGAGGAGCGGAGGGAGGAGAGAGAGAGGCCACGGATTGCTTGCTTGTTGTAAAGATTTTTGTTATATTGAAATATTGAAGAGAGTAGTGTGTGTTGTGAGTGCTGTTGGTGTTTGGGAGGTGCAACGGCTACTTTGAAAATATATACACACTTTTGGTCATGTAAAGTTTTATATTACGAAATTGACCCTACCACTCTCATTTTCTTCTTATTTAAAGATTTGTTTTGTAGACTTGTGAGCTGTGGGGGGCTTTTCTTATGTGTTGTTGTGTTGACCAATTATGGCTTGCCCAATCAAGATACCTCTATTTTTATCACCAATTTTTGGCTTAGGGTTAACCCCATTGAGCATGAGTAGAGGAAGAATTTAGCATGTAGATAACTTATATTTAGTATTGGTTGCTTCCCCCTTTTGTGATGTAAACTTGTGGATATCGTTTTTGAATTCTTGATGGTTACTCTACACTGAATATTAGGTTTATAGGTTGCTTTGTATGTGTAAACGAATTTGAATTTGAATCATAATTGTATTTCAACGTTAGTTAAGAGATGTTTTAGCCGACCTAGCTCATAAGCGAAAGTTGGTTGAAATTTTCGTTCTTTTGTTCTATTGTTGACTTGAGTTTTTGTTATTCAAATCACGATTTATTATTAAGTTGTCGATACACGTATTTATTGAGTCTAACTTATTGACCGATTACATGTGTTTTGTAATTTGAATTCGAATAATTGCAAATTAATAGAAAATTGTTGTTTGTCATCAATGATTTAAAATTAAATCAGACACATAAATATTACTGTATTGATATTTAGAAAATGAGTTTAGTTTATTTTAAGACATTAGTCTTCCCAATAATGTTAGTATTGTCTTCCAAATGGAAAAGAATAAATCTTTGAAGTGTTGTAGTGAGGTAGAGCTATCAAAAGTACACAATATTTCAGCTGGCAAGCTTTTCTTCTATGCTATTCAACACAAGAAGAGTGTGGTGCAAGGAATTTGGATTCATGTTACAAGTGTTGGAAAGTATATATAACATGCAAATTTAATATATATATAGTTTCTGGAATCATGCCAATTTGATTTTAGACTATATCATAGAAGAAGAGGTAGATTAGAAGACAAAACAAAGTTGTGTAGGTAGGAAAGGGTAATATCATGAGAGGCTTCATCAAAAAGCAAAGTAAAAATGAATTTGATACCTCTGAGATTTTTTTCGATTTTAAATTTTCACTATGTTTTAGTAGATTTATAACTTGCACGTCAACATAAAACGCCATATCACCTTATACCAGTTAGTCTTGGACGTCACGTTATTAATTCATGTGCACCGCACATGATCATTAAAAAATAAAATTATCAAAATACCTCTCATCTCCTCCAATTTGCAACCCTAATCATAACTATCCTTTCTCCAATCTTTTATCTTCAACGACCTTCCGAATCTGATTATTACTCAATTAAAAATGAATTTGAGTTAAAGATAAGGAATATAAAGTAAATTTCGAGAGAGACAAAAATATATATTATATTTTCTGAATGTGTGAAAAACAAGTCACTTCAATTGTTTTAATTCGTTTAAAATCTCAACAAACAAATTCATTATCTTGTAGGAAAATGTCAAGATAGTAATATTATATTGCATGAATATGTAAACCAAACAATTGTCAAAATTTAACTCCACCGAATTTGTATAGAATCAAAACTGATTAGTGAGTCCCCACCTAACAGTTCCACACAAACATTACTCCTTATAAATAATACTACAAGAAATCTCTGTATGTTTTTGACATATGTCTGTTTGCAAACATTAACAGACCACAAATATATTTTGTTGGAACATTATATAATCATAATTTAGACTTTTCTTGCTTTCGAAGCTTATGTTTACATAGTAATCGACGTGTTAATGACTTATGCAGTGTTTCCAAATAAGATCGAATAGTTGAGAATAATCATATATATTATAATAAATTGTTCCGTTGGATTGCAATTGAATGACCGCACGAATAATTATTATATCATATCAAAATTCAATGGAATAAACTACTCTAAACGACAAATGAATATGAGGTTGAGGATCGTTAATTAATTCGGTAAGTAAGACTCCAATCATGATTAGCTGAGTTGAAGTATAGAGCAGAAAATATATAGTTACATATGTAGGTGCAGAAAATAGGGTTGATTCATGGAACTAACCACCTAATGTGATCATAGTGAAATGAATTAATATACTAATTATCCTCACTAACAAATTATAGAGGCTATTAAGATAAAATTGGTCGGCTACAAGCACTAGAGTCCATGTGATTAATCTTTAAAAAATGGAAATATAAAAAGAAAGGAGACACATATGGATGGTGCAATGATCTTTGATGTTGAGGTCCTCACAAGTCACATGGGAAGAAGATTAGTAGATCACTAGAGTTCGTTGCATCCTATGATAATGGTTGGATATAATCAAAATGTTAATGTTCATCTCGAAAATTGGGTATTTCTTCATTGGATTCTTGGTTATCATATTATAGTAATACAATGGAATAAGTGTATATTTTTTAAAACTCACGTTAGCGTCAAATTATTATAATTAACAAAAAGTTAACTTAAGCTAATTATTGATACTATATTGACTTAAAAACTCAAAGTTCAAGAGCTTAAGTGTTTTCTTTTTCCAACATTCAGTGACTAAATTGATGCTTTTTTAAAAATTCAAAGGCCTAGATGACTTTAAAAAAGAATACACTAATTTTAAAGTACAAATATTCGTAGACATGATCATAAAGTAGTCATTTTGGGATTAGAGAGGTTGATATTGATTGAGTTATGAGCTCACATACTAACACTAACATGACTACATGAGCAATGTGCATGGTATTGGTATGAGCAATCTTGTTGAACCTTTGTAATGTGCTTTGATTGTGGTGTTTGGTCGGTGAAACATATAGGAAGATTAAGAGACCAGATACCGACAAGAAGACAACGGGTACAGACATGGAAGAGACTTCCCTTTCAATCAATGTACTATGTTATTCGTTGTCAACGTACAGAGCTTATCCATCTTATGAAGGTATAGGATCTTTTCTTTTCAACGTTTTTGTACTTCAACTACTACTGCATTGCATGTTCTTCTGCTTTGCCGTCAAGTTTTTACTGGAATTTAGTTTTTATTTTTATTTTTTCTGCATACTCAACGGATAAGCTAAGGAATAAGAGACTATATTATTGTAATATTAATTAGAACATGTCATTCGTCTTAACCAAAACTTGCAATACGTACGCATTACTTATCTATAGTGATTACAATATGAATATGTACGTACCTTATCAATGAATATGCTCAACCCCTACCGACTGCTATAGCTATAATTGACCAAAAAAAAATTCATGCTCGGAAGGATGTTGGTTCTTGCTTAATTTTGACCACCTTGGTTACCTAACGTGTGCAATTACTGATGGCCATTATTTGTTGGTAACTTACAAAATGAAAGTGTGAGTTGCAATTTGTATCTAAATGTAAAAAAAAATGAATATTTATTGAGCTGAACTATATATGACATAATTCATTCATATTATATATATCGTTTAATTTTATATAAACGACTATTAAGTTCTTTCTTATTCAAATTGAACATATTAGATGGTTAAACAATCCTTCAAGAATTAAACTCGTTCTACTGTTATGTTAGATCCAACGTTTCATTAGTCCATTTCTAGTGATGAGGCACCCTTGTTGCGTGCTCAAAATTATGCGTAATTGTGTATCATCAATAGCCTCCTACTCCTAACGCATGAATATATGGTGAGTAAATTCTAGCACACTTGATGAATCGAAGGATTCCAAAATTCTTTGGGTCTTTATTGGTCAGGTCATTTTGCAAATATTGATCATTTCTAACAACCTTAGGACTCTTTAGCTTTTCTATTCCCATCGAATTGCATTTCCTCTTTACGATAGGCTTATGTTCTTCATGTTTCTTGTTGAATACTTGTTGAGGTTGTTGAAAGAGGAAACGAACTACTCATTTGCTTAGCTTCAAAAACATATATCTTGTATGATTTTTTCTGAAAGTCCTAAAGGCTAAATCACATCCTCTAAATGGAATGGGCTTCAAACATTTCCTATTGGAATTAACTTGTAAATGGGCTTGGTTCTTATACTTGAAAGTCACATTACCACAAAACACAGCTTATATTTTTATTCATTATTTACACACTCACATACATCTCTCAACTTCACTTCACTTTCCCTTTACCCACAAACAGTCACACATGTACAAATCAACCACCCTATTCCTCCATCTCCTTCACCGCGGCTGGTGAATCCGCCGTCCGGGACCCATCCTAGGGCTTAAACACGGCACCACCTTCTCGCAATACTTAGCAGGCCCCACCGCCGTCTTCGCCAATCTTTTCTTCGGAGTCTCTGTCACTGACAATCCCAGATTCTTCATCAACGCTTTCACATCAGTATCAACACCTGCAATCAAATACCACATCCCAATCAGATCCAAAACATCCACCAATTTATTGATCTCTACACCTCAAAATGAAAACAAAAGTACCGTTTCGCGGCTTCTTTTCTTGTGAATTGGTATCTGCTTTAGCTTCAGAGATCTCCGATTCCTCCAGATCAGCTTCCGAATCCGACAACGCATCACCAAATATATCCTCCTCTGAGACGTATTCATCGTCGTCACCACCGTCGAAGCTCTCGTCGTCCTGGTGCAGGCTGAGCCAGTAGTGGCGGAACCAAGCGGAGCTCTTCACCAGGTCCCACCACGCCGCCGAGAAATCCTCCACCTGCCGGTACGCCGCCGGCACGAAGATTGGCGCGTTAGGGTTCAACTCCGATCGTCCTCCCGATACCAATGCCATCACTTCTCACTCAGAACCGAGATGTGGAAATATCTGTTCACTAATATATATATCCGGAGACGTATGGTTTGGAGCTTCCGAGCCTGAGGTTTGGGATTTGTCTGATTCTTACACGTGTCATTAGCCGGTAATCAAGCCGGTAGATCGGTGACGCGATGATACGCATCGTTTTATATTCTAGATATTTCGTTGGGGCCCACATGTGGACTCATTGGTCTCGTTGAAACCGACTTTCGCATTCTCGATTGCTTTGATTGAGCCGATCATTTACTTAGGCCCATCTATTCTACAGTTCTACCCATAGATTTAATGTTTTCGGCCCAAATGGGGTGGCCCATTTGGGAGCGGGTCGCGGTTTCTTTGGCGGCGAGCGAGCTGGCCGGATTGGGGAGAAATTTGAAACGACATCGCGTGAGGAAGAGTTACGATTTTCACAACCGGCAAGGTTGATAGAGGGGGTTTAGGGTTTTTCCGCCATGGAAGTTGGCTCCAAATCAATGAAAGAACAGTTCATCTGAAACTCAAATTCGGCGAGTCTTCACGACGTTAACACTTGCATAAATGCCGGAGACTACTGCTTCGGCATCGGCGGCAGAAAATCCGTGCTGCGCTGCGTGGAAAGAGAAATACACAAAGCTCTTAGAGAAGCGAAATGCCCTGCGGCAAGCCGTGGATCTCCTTAAAACCCACAGTCTCAGTCTCCAGACATCGCACGACGAGGAGAAGGCGAAGGAGGCGGCTGTCAGATCTTTGCTGGAGAAGGAGGTCTCCGCCTTGAGATCCGAGATCTCTTCCCTCCGCCAGGTTTGTGACAATGGTGGCGGAGATAATTCCAAAGAAGAAATTAGCCGATTGGAGGATCTTCTCAGAAAGGAGAAAGCGAGGGCGGATTCGGCGGAGGCGGAGAAGAGGAAGGCCGTGGAGGCGCTGAAGAGAGAAGCCAAAGAAGCTCGGTCCAAAGCAGAAGAGGAGAAAAAGGTTAGGGTTTCTTTATCGAATGAAGTTAATGCTTTAAAGTCTGAGCTAATGTCTTTGAAGCAAAATGGTGAAAATGATGTAAAGCATTGTAAGAAGAAAATTTCTGAGCTTGAAAAGGTTGTTAAGAAAGAGAGAATGAGGGCGGATTCGGCTGAGGAAGAGAAGAAGAAGGCAATGGAGGTTTTGAAGAGGGAAGCTGATAATTTAAGGTCCAAATTGGCTCTGGAGACTCAGAATTTGGAAGAGGCAAACAGAAAGCTTGAAGCTCAATTGCAGAAGGTGGTTGGAGAGAAAAAACGAGTGGATGCCGATAGGGTTAAGGCGGAGGAGCAGAAGAAGGCTGTAGAAGTGAATAGGAAGAAGGCTGAGGAAGAGAAATGTCGTGCAGATCAGTTATTGCGGGTGTTAGCAGAATGCAAAAGAGACATTGAGGAATTGCGTAAGGAGAGGAATGAGCTTTTATCAGCTAGGAAATTAATCAAGTCTTCTGTGGGTTTTCCCGGTGAAGAAATGAATTTTAAAATTGAGGAAATGAAACTTCTGAAAAAACAGCTGAAGTTTGAGAAAAGGCGAGTGAAACATGCAGAGGAAGTGGTTAAGTTGGAAAGAGATCGTAATGGTGTAGTACAGCAAGAATTGGCCCGATTGAAATCTGAATTTGATCTGTTCTCGCAACGCCTGTATAATCTGGGAAATTGTTTCTCTCCTAGCACCAAAGGTATAGATGAGCAACTGGAAAACGCAAGGAACTCCATGAAGCTGAGAAAGTCAGAAAGGAAACTGTTTGATAGTTCCGCTAAAAATTCTGGGGCACTGGAGTTGGTGAGCTCACAAGAAATTGGTGCTTTATCTGGTACCACCTCTGTAAAAATGCTAGAGGGGAGCTTGAGTGCTCAACCAACAATTTCAAGCTATTCTGGTCAAGATGTCAAAAAGAGGTGCAATGCAAATCTGGCTGTGGTGGCTGAAAATAGTGTCAGGAGTCCTCTCAGGGTTGATGGTGTCAGTGGCACCATTAATGGACAGGGCAGGAAAAGAAAGAGAATTATGGATGTAGTTGAATCAGTTGAAAACTTGTATTTGAAGAGTAAGAAGTGTTATATGCAGATTGAAGAGAAACTTTCTGTTTTGCATGGTGTGTTAAATGGAAAAATAGACACTGTTGAGAAGGGAAGATGTGTGATTCCTGATCCTCAATGTGGCACAGTGGCTAAGCATGATAAGTTGAACAAGAAAAGAAAGAAGATTCACAAACACAAAGAGAAGCTGGTGATGCAGAATTCAGGTAATGGCGATGAGAGAAGGAAGACAGGAAATTGTGGAAATGATGATGCTACTGCTTGTGAACAACAAGCTTCTGTGCCTGTCAAAAATTTAATAGGAACCCATCAGGCATGCCAGGACAGTATGTGCGATTCTGTTACAAGAAACCAAGAAGCTATGTTAACTTTTCAGGAATTATTTGATGGGGATTATATGAACTTGCTTAACTTGAATAGTTCTGTTGAAGAGGAGTGTTACAGAGAAGCAAGGGAAAGGCCGCTTTCACCAAGTCTTCCTGAGATTGAGTTTACTGTCTCAGGAACTTCTCATGATCCATTAGTGCATACAAATGGAGATCTCAGCAATTTATTTGATAAACTACAGAACAAAGGGATTTGTGGTGAAGTGGAGATATCCGATATTCCTGCTTCTGGGAAACAGGAGGCCGAATTTCCTGGTAAAAGTGAAATCGGATTGCCAAATGACAGTATCTCTGGGTACTTTCTTTTGTTTCCTGCTTCTAAGGATCATAACAGCATTTCTAGGATATTTAGTGCTATCAGAAATTGTGTAACTCAGTGCTCTTTGTTATCTCAAACAGACTGGGCAGTGCAAAAGATTCTTCTTGCTCTTGAGATGGAAGATAAAGTCTTACCCGAGGAGAAGATGTCTGTGTTCTTTCCTCTGTTACTGCTAAACTTTTCTGTGGTTGCAGAGCATAAGTTTAGGAACTCTTTATTTGGCAAGTTGTGCGTTGACTCCTTTGCTGAACACATGTGTTCAGTGATGGCTGACGTGGAGACACGAAACTTATTTTCAAAACATTGTGGTTTGGATAAACTGCTTAGTTTTATTGAAGATTTTCTTGTAATTGGAAGAGTTATGGTACATGAAGATGAATCCTCTGAGACATTGAGCGGATGTGATTCAAGAGTTAACCTGCTTCTGGATGGTGTAAATATAAGGTTATCATTTGGAACTGCATCTAAGGACCAGTTGATGGCTGGGAGTATCATACTAGCAGCAATGTGTACAGCAATTGACCACATTGGTTTTCTTTGTGAAGCATCATACAGGATTTCCAGGATGCTCAGACATGATTTATCCTTAATGCTGCATATTCTTCATGTTTTTGCTTACTTGGGTGGAGAGAAATATTTCTTCTTGGGCAATGACAATTTAATAGCAACTACCTTGAAATCTGTTGTTTCACTTCTAGAGAGACCATCAGTTGCTGCTTCTTGTTTTCCATGTTTGCACAAAGTTCATGCAGAGTTTCATCCATGTGCTAAATGCCCATTTGCTGAGGGCGCAGTTTCTGCAGATACTGTTACATCGTTGCTTTTGGAAAAACTTAGAAACAGTGCTCTTTCAGGGAACATGGATCAAAATCTGAAGTTAAGTCAATTAAACTCTACATTGAGTGAGGCTTCTTGTCAGGTCATTGATGTCCTGTCATTGGTGGAGCTAGTTGCAAGCAACATGAGCTGGGATTGGACTTGTATAAACATTATTCCCCAGCTGCTTGAATTGTTAGAATTAAGCTTGCCAGATAACTTTGTGGCAGCTGTTGTTATTGTTCTGGGTCAAATTGGAAGAGTTGGAGTTATTTCTGGAGGTTACGATGACAAAGGAGTTCACAACTTGAGATGCAAATTGTGTGCTTTTCTTTGTCAAGATACAACTCTGAAGGGGGGTCTTTCTACACAAGTTAGCACCATTACTGCTCTACTTGGGCTTCTTTCTCTTGATTTTCAAGATATTGTCCGAAGTAGTGTGAAGCTTCCAGCCACTGCAAGTCAATTTGTTCCAGCTGATCTTATAAGAAAGTGGTTTTCATTGCTGAACAAGGAGCAACAGGGATTGACCCTCAGCCTTTTGGAATCTACTGGCAGTTCTAGTTATATTGGTGCTGCAAACATACTTTGATCTGAGTTTGTAGTGGAATTTTTGATGAAGTTTTATAAGACCTCAAAGCTGTCTTTAGATTCTCCTCCTTAAGTAAGCTATCCTATCTGATTTGAATATCACTTATCCCTCCCAATCTTCACATGTTGAACTCCTTTGATTTTCAGAAATTATATGACTTGGGGTTTTTATCATATGTTATGTTCATTTCATGCATGGCAGTTAGCTTTAATTAGTTTTTTTTCTTCATTTTTATGAATCCCATCTAGTATGTTAACTCTCCGGTTTCTACGTGAAGTGATCATTGCTGGTTTTAATTGGCATGCAGGTTATTGATTAGAACAAAAAGATCAGATGACGATTTCCCCAGATGTGCAAAAACAAAATCAATAAAGTGGAGGGTGAATGATGATTGTGACATGGATGGTAATTTCCTTTTTCCTCCACTCTTTCTATGTCTTTATATTTGAAGCAACAATAACTATTTGAGGGAACTTTTGTCTTACTATTGTTCTTTTCAATATTTTCAGGTTGTACACATGGGTCCGCATAGCTCTAAACCGTAAGGAGGCTACTAAGTGGTATTTGTGTATGTTGTATAGTCATGTCACTTGTTCCTCTAGAATTGCTTTTGTTTTTTTAAACATTTTTCCTCATTTGACAGTAAACCAGAGGTCGGAATTGTTTTGCTTCTTGAAAGAGAGATTTTTTTTTCCCAATACTTATAGAAGGTCTGGATGTGAAATCGAATCAGGCATACATTTCTTTCATCTTGATTATTTTTTTTCTTCTTTCTGATGTCAACAGTTACATTGCACTTGGAAGTTGGGTGGTCCAGTTTATCATTGACCTTATCTTAATGTTAAGTGCTATTCTAACTTTGTTAGAATTTGCAGGACTATATAATGATGTTGTGACCTCAGTTTCCTTTGCTGAAAGGAATATCACCAAGTATATAAATTTACATTATGCTTTCATGAATGATTTTTGTTGGTTACTTTGCTCCTATTTGCTTGCATCCAATCTGGTAGTGTTTAGATTGTTTTTTTTGGGAATGGGTATGGGTTTCAAAATTCAAACATGAAGAATGAGATTCGCATTCCCATTTCCATTCTTGATTGTCATTCTCTGCCTTCATTTGTTTTCCCGTTTGTTTAGTACTCATTGATTGATTGTGTGATAAATAATTCTTATTTGCTGTCTTATTCAGATTTTTGAATGCATGTTTCACCCCTTCTGCAATCTGCAGTATACTTGAAGATAAGTTGAAGCCTTCCAAATTTTGTATTCGCCTGCTCGTTATAACAAACTATTGTGCATTTTCTGACTGAATTCTATGTCTCCAGACTCCAATTATGCATAGGAGGATATTTCGAAATGAAGGATAAATTATGCAAAGCTACATTCTCCATTGCTTTGGAGGTTGATGCGAGTTACGGTTACCTAGCCATATTGGTTTAGCCTTTTTGAACTCCTGAAAAATCATCCATTTTTTCCCATTGATAAAAGTAAGTCCAATTTGTTAGCAGTGTATGGCCCTACAACCATTGCTTGAATTCATATTCACATGAAGTGGTTAGCAATCATATATATATGCAAATTCAACTCTGTTTCATTTTACATTTTCATCAGAAATGAGCTATAAATGTAAACCTCTAGTGTCAATGTTCCTGACCAGATTCAGTCTTAATATAGGACCCTGCATGTGTAAATTCATTTTATGCCTGGAATGATTGGATTGATGTGTTCATTCGAATTTGTTTGGTGTGCCTCTGTTCAAACAAAACATGAAGGAACATTACAAGATAAGATCTAGCAACCCACAAATGGATGTAGCCTTGGGATGATTGTTTGGGTATTACAAGCTTCTTCCTACCTCAACGTTGTTGTCTTGGGTTTTTATTATTTCCTTCTATAATTGTCCTCTCTTGATCAACAAAGCGACTAATCAGCTTAATGTTCGTTTTCTCGACCTCCTCACGTTAAAAGTTCAATATTTTCAAGTTAAGTTTTCAATTCAGACTCAACGGATTCGACCAGCAAGGTCACGCCTTAAAAAGTTTATGACATTGGAGTCACTAACTCACCTGCACGATAATAACTCGTGGGTGATTTGCATATGCAGCTTAACTAGTAGATTGAGAAATCCTGAGTAACAGACGATAAACCGTAGGATTACCAAGTAAAATTATTTACTAATGACAATACAAATTTGTTAAAGTTACGAAAATTCCACCACAGCACAATCCTAATTAAATGTGAGTAACTTTTTATCAAAAGAAAATCCAAATATGAAATGCATTTAAAATAAAATAATAATTTAATTTTGGGCCGAAAGTGGGCCCATCTAGTCAACATTTTCAAAATCCTTCGAGTCGACCATTCCTGGCGCGATGTTGCCCCTTCTTCAGTTGGGATAGTGCAACTATATATATCTTCCCCATCACAGTCATGGCCCTAACAGTCCTGTAGTTCTTGCAGCATAACTTTCCTTATCGATACCTAAAACCCTATCAAATTAAGCAAAATTATCCCCAAAAATGGAGAATCAGAGACCAGTGCTGTGTCCCGAGAACGAAGAACTGGCAAAGTATATGTGGAAGAAGAGGCAAGAACTGTCCGAACAGCCAAAAGGGTTATCGGAGAACACAGATAAGACTCTCAGTAAAGCCTATTTTGCTGTTTGCAACTCCAAAGACCCAATCAAAACCCTCAAGGACTTTTATCAAGTCAAGTAAGTGTTGTTTGTTTCCCCTCAAATCCGACATCTTTAATTGGGTTTGAGCCAGTGTAATTGAATTTTGGGAACATGTTATTAGAAAAAAATTAATTAATTTGGTTTATGTGGTGCAGGGGTGTTGGGAAATGGGTTCTGAAGCTTATGCAAGGCTTTTTTGAGACTACTTCCGGCAGTTCTGAACCAGAAAACTTGACCAACAAGGGTACTTTTGTATTTAAATTATTGTTCTTATGCATGGGAATGCTATGATTTTTTAAAGCTCTCACCTTTACCTAATTATGTAGGTAAGAAGACTAAACAAACCAAGACTTATTTACCGAAAATGAAAAGTGCTGCATATGCGTTATTGATCACCCTCTACAGGTAGACTCGCTATATCTTTTATTTGATCTTGTCATGGTTTCTTTGTTGGTGAGTTTAATATGTTTGTTCTTAGGGGGACTGCAAATGGGAATGAGTTTATGCGTAAACAAGAGCTTATTGATGCAGCTGAAGCAAGTGGGCTTTCTCAGGTCCCAATTGTGTATGCTTTCTTCTCTCTTGTACTTGGTCGTCCCTGATAATTGTGGGTTCAACTTTAACATGTCAAGTTGTTGTATTTTTGTTATAAATTAATATTTATCAGTTGTCTTAAATGGTTTGATTGGTGAGATTTATGGTTTTGAACTTGGACTGTATGTTCTTAGGCCGGAAAAGGGGAACGGAAAACCCACACAATTTGGAAGTTCTGTCAAGGATTGGTACAGTGGATGGTGCTGCATGAAGACATTAATAGCCAAAGGACTAGTTGTGAAGTCAAGTTGCCCAGCAAAGTATGGATATCTTATGTGCATTTACTTTCCTATTTGCCGCATATTGTTCAATTATTAATTATTAGTTGATGATATTCATGAATGATGATATCTGCTATATTCAGGTACATGCTAACCCAAGAAGGTCAGGAATCAGCACGTATATGTCTCATGAAATCTGGTTTGTCAGATCCTATAGGGACTTCTCTGAATGGAGAGGGGTATTATAATCAGGAAACACTTGATGGTTCAGATGTGGGATTTGATCGGGCTGATTCTGTTAATGAAGTTACTGTACCATCTCATAGACAGAAGAAATCATTTGATGTTCCACTTGAATCTATTGAGCGGGTAAACTTCAAAGTAACTTTTATATTATTTTCTTTGTTACCAGATGTATCTGCAGTAGGCTGGGACTTGTTAACCATATTTCGCGTGAACCCATATTAATCTTTTTGTCAAAGGATGTGCTTTTTGTTTCATCATTTTGGGTGGTTACTGTTAAATGGTATCTTTCCTATGATATAAGTTTCAGGCCCATGGGTATTGTATATTATCTTGTTAAAGTGTCAATGGTAAAATTTGTAGACATAATCATAATTTCTATTAAATTGACCTTGATATTGTAATTTTACCAAGTACTTCATATAGTTTGGAATAATTAGACTTCGTAATTGTCAAACATTTCTTAAATTTTCAATCTTCTCCTTGTAAATTTGTCAGGGTCATCTGTTTTCATCCTATCTAAGTTCAAGGTTTATTTTTATTTGATAATGTGCATTCTGTTGAAATTAAATGATCTGTAATCTGTTAGCCATATCTGTTATGGTCTTAACTTTTTGATGGCTTTGATGCAGGAGACCACAAGCTCATAATTCTCTATTTCCTTTTTGTTCATTAAATGTATCTGATCAGATTCAAGCTTAACATTTATTTTTCAATAATCATAAACTTTTGCAGATTCATATTCCAATATCCATCTTGCTTCTTGATTAATGATTTAATTTTAGTTCAAACTTCCCTCTTTGTAGCTTACACTTCTGGGATATTCCAAGGAAGAAGTTCTTTGTGCTTTTGCTGAGGTTTCAGAAACTTCTCAGAACAAGGATATTTCATCACTCTGGCCTTTTGTTTTGTGTCATCTCCAAGAAAAGAAGGTTTATGACTGTGATGATTTAGAGTCTCGATCCTTAAAAGAAGACTGTCTTTCAAGACCAACCACCATCTCTTCCAATGGTAATAAGCTTTCTTTGAATCTCTCTATCGTTAATTAGAAAATGCAAAAATATTTTTCTTATCATGCAGTTTAAACATTATATTTATTGGGCCCTTATGTTTACCTAGGTCAAGTAGATCGTTCTAGAAGTGAGAATCATCGGATGGATGCTGGGGATGGTGAACATATACTGAAGTCTACATTGAGCTCTTTTACATTGCGAGCTTGCTCATCATCTGTATGTCTGCATGCACTTCATTTATGGGAATTGCTCCTACAATGCACTGAGTATTCTTTTCAGTCATCTTTATAAATGCATGTCGGTTTTTCAAACATTGTGACTAGGCAGTAGGCATGTGGTATATGATAAGTGCTTAAGGGTCCTCTGCATTTCAGTATGCTGTTGATGGTTCATCTGTGTAGAAATTCTGCAACATGTTATACCTTCAAAAATATATGGTAAATTTCATTGTCTGTACATGGTGCATATGATAAGTGCTGGAGGGTCCTCTGCATGGAAATGTGTTATTAATGTTCGCCTCTGTAGATTATTATTTGGAACAAGTATAATACTTTCAAAGTTTGCATGTTCCCGGATCTTATTTGTATAGGACTATGAGAGTGTTCTTGGATTCCCAATTTCTAACTGCTAATCACAAGTAGGAGGAAGGTTATAGAGGACTGATTTATTGGATAAAAATTCCCTTATGCATTATTGTTGAAGGCCGGTGCTTATTCCAAGAAACATTGCTCATTCTCTTTGTGCTGCTTAAATTTGTAGGTCTATCCTAAACAATCAAGTTCAGATGGTTTGGATGCAAATAGGAACTTTTTAAACATCCCACCTCTGAGATTTGGGGAGAGATTTGAGGATGTGTATCAAGTAATATTAATCTTGGATGATAGAGAGCAATTCACTGCTCGAGGGTGAGTAACTTTTGTTTCCTTGGCTCTATAACATCCTTATGGAATGAGTTGAGCATGCTTTTATGCTGTCTTGACTTTAGATTTCATCTTGTGCTATGTTCATTATACTTTCAAGTGTTTCTACCTTTTGCTCATGCATTTCCCCTTTTCTTTCTACTGTTTGTGCAGTAGTGCTTCTCCTTACAAAGAGTTACAAGTGCATCGATTTGAGAATGATTTGGAGTGTTGAATGTAATTTTGTTTGTCTGATTCTAATTTGAAATCCATAACAGGAAAGCTCATTTGAAATGTTTGATAACCAGAGCTTCTCTGTTCAAAATGTATATGTATCGAGTCTGAGTTTTTGGTTTAGTCTTCCAACTATTGATGCATGGTTTCCGTGCTAAACTCGGCAGACTAATCTGGGCGATGCTTAATTAAATGTCGGTGGCTGATAATTCATTTTTGTTTTTGTTTCTTCTGGTCAGTATCTTTGATGAATGTTTTTCATATCACAAACTTTAGTTTTGAGGAAGTTGTACTCTTATTCAATCTTTATTTAGATTTTGTTCATTTCCATGTAAGAGTATTGTCCTAGATGATGTTCTTTTATGACTTATGTTATGCTTGTATAACTTTTGCTTCTCAGATCCCGGTCTCATAGCATCATTGATAATATTTGTTCAGAATTCAAAATCCAAATAGAGGTGAGTTATAGGTGCTCAACACAGCTTCTTTTGAGAGCTTTATTCATTTTTTGCAGGTTTTTATACTCTGCCGGTCTGCCCTTTCTTTATTCACCTGTTGATGGACTTATATTTCGTTACCTTTTGATTTGATTTACAGTTGTCAATTAACAGTTTAGTTGTGGGCTCAACCAAGCAATTGATTTAAATAAAAGGTTTTCCATACGATTGCTGACCCTAGATTTGACAATTTTATGGGTAAAATCTTGGGTATAATATCATGGTGACTGTCCATGTTATCATTCACGGCTTCTTTTATGTAGAGTACCTTTGTTGGGGTATTGTGATTATCTTTCTGATACTTTGATTTTACTGATTCTGCATTCCCTGACCACTATTTGCGTAGAGAATGGAAAACCTAAATCACGAGAATATATTCTTTTAGGATGCTTTAACAATCCAGCAAATTGTTAAACTAAAATTCCACTTTTCAGGGTTTGCTCTCTTTCCGAGCCCACCAAATCTGAAAGCTACTGCCAAACAAAAAACTGTATATTGTTACGTACGATATACCCCTTTTTTGTACACAATTATTCTACTTTACAAAAGATGCATACATTTCCAGTTAAATTATATGACGAGCTATTTTAAGTATGATGTTTTCCTAGGCTCAGGTCATTCATGAGGGCCGACTAACTTTGTTTCTTCTAACAGGTTAGGCGGCTACCGGTTGGAGATGCAATTTGGATTGCTCGCCATAAGTCTTTTGGCAGTGAATATGTTCTTGATTTTATCGTTGAGAGGAAGAAAGTAGCTGATTTGCGATGTTCAATCAGGGACAAACGCTACAAAGATCAGAAACTGAGGCTTCTGGTATTGTTTCTTGTTGAAATAACTTATTGGTTTCTATTCATTTCTTGGAGTTATCAACATATGTACTTTTGGTGTTGAACTTCATATTTTGTTGTCCTTTGTTGATGAAGCTATCAATTTTTTCTATTTTAATCTGTTGCGGTCATGTTTTCTGTTCTGTCTTGGTTTACCAGTACATAGCAACCACTTGGTCAAAGTTTTTATAGTGACTTAACGTTGCCTTGAATGTGACAGAGGTGTGGACTTAAGAAGCTGATATATCTTTTGGAAGGCGATCCAAATTCTTCTGAAGCTTCTGAAAGCATCAAAACAGCGTAAGCATTTTCTCTCATTGTATCTTGATGATCATATTAGTTAACTTGAACTATACTGCTTGTGATTTAATGCAAAACACCAAAACTAGTGATGGAGTCTTTGCATTTGTCTGCTTATTGATAAATTGTTATTTTGCATCTGATCAAGCTATTATTAGTTTTCCACACATGTACTTTTTCAGGGGAAAAAAATCACAAGTAGCTAGAAGTTGGAAAATGGAAACTAATTGTATATGCACCCATCCATTACAATATTTTAACTCATCTGACCTTTTCTGAACCTTAATTATAATAATTAAAATTGCAAATCATGTTTTTTTTTAATTTGTGTTTTTCTGTGTATATCTCAGTCCCTTGATTGTTTGTTTATCCTTATCAATACATGGTTATTGTTCTATTCCCTAGATTAACTCTTTCAAATCCCATCATGTGCAGATGTTTTACAACTGAAATTCTGGAAGGTTTTGATGTACAGAGGACAAATGGGTTGGGTGATACACTGAGGAAGTATGGACATCTTACTCATGCAATAACTGAATACTACAAGTCCGAATTACATGAGAGAAATTCTAAGCGTGCTGGAGTTTGTCCTGCTTATCGGGAATTTATTACAAAGTCCACCGATTTGGAAAAAATGACTGTTAGCGATGTGTTCGCTATTCAACTTATGCAGGTATGAACTGTATTTGTTAGAACTAGAAGGTTAAAGCTTAATGTGGTAGTGGTTATTTTATTGAGTCATGATCTATAGCTGTAATGCACCCTTTAACTTTGATGTATTGATCTATGGCAATGTAACCCCTGTTTGAAAAGTTTGCCTTTACGCTTTTATAGAGGGACATATTTACTAAAAAGAACAGCATATTTGTATTCCAGAGATATCTATTAGCTCCAAACCCCTCCGGTAGCTTTTGGATTAAAAGTTTCGGAATGGGGATGGGAATCAAGGTTGGGATTCCCATTCAACCCCTTTCTAGGTCTAATTGAAACATGACGAATGGAAATCTTATTCCCATTCCCGTTCTTGATTTCCATTCCTGAACCAAAATTTTAATCCAATCGTTACCTTAATTGTTTGTGTAAAGAACTAAAATTTCATATGGGAATCTGGTGAATTAACCTGCAATTGTATTTTGTAATTTTGGATGCAGGTCCCACAAGTGACAGAGGAGGTTGCCATAGCTGTTCTTGATCTGTACCCAACACTTTTATCTCTTGCCATTGCCTACTCTCTTCTTGTGAGTTTCATTTCCTTTATTGGACCTCATAAGATATTTTTAAATATCATTATCATTGTGTTGTGATGATATGTGAGGGCTCCTGATTTGGTTCCTTCATCCACAATAGAAATCTTAGGATTTAATAATTTTTGCTTGAACAAAAAGGATTTTATCCTTTACAAGAAGGTTGTGGTGAGCTTGCACCTCTAAATACAGTGCAGAACAAGTTATTGACTTGGTTCTGGAACTTTCGTGCAATCCCTTCATCTTCAACCAAGATTATCTTGAAGAAGATATGCATAATGTTTCTTCATCATCGCTGTAATAAAAATATCACTTCAAACTGATACAAAATCCCAATGTTGCCCACCAGACTGATATATGGCTGAAATTGATGGCCAGGGGCAACCATAGTGACCTTAAATCTGCCGGAACCATAGAGCCATTTCTGAACTTTCCACTTGTTTAGTTGACTGCACAACCCTGTGTACTCTTAAACCATCAGACAATGGCTTCATGGCTCTTCGCCCCAAGTAATTGGAACGTACTTATGAGCTGTGACTTGCTTGGGAGTAGAAATTCTATCCAATATTGTACTTGGATTTATCTGATGAATTTTTCTTTAGCTTTACTTAATTTCTTAAATGTAACCCTTTTTTTTACTTAATTACTCTGAATTGTTTGTTGTCTTTGAATAGGCTGGTAACGTTCATGAGCAAGAGGAGATGCTTAGGAAGCAGAGCAACAATGTGATTAGTTCAGTTGCCAGTAAAAACATCTTTCAATTAGTTTGGGGAAAATGACTATTGTTTATCTTCAGTGATCAACTGAGGTGGCTGGAGCACAGCAAGGTAGTCCTGCTCCACCTTACATTTGGTAACAAACAAATACGTACACCATTATTTCTTTCTATATATGTGAAATGAAGTTTTATTGTAGTTTATGTGAAAAACAAAAGAAAACAATAACATGTTATATAGCAATCTCATTACAACACAAGTATAAAATTACATTTTGAGATTCATAATTTGTGCCTCTTTCCCTCTTGTTTTTAGGGTTCCTACTTTGTGATGCGAAAGCTGTCCTCGACTTCTTTTGTGTTTGCATTAACAAACTGCAAAACAAATGAAGGAAATGCTGTCAAAAAAAAAAAAAAACAAAACTTGAATATGCATATGACTGTCACTTCACATGTAATGTTTTATAGCAAGAATCATGGACAAGCAGAGCTTTTGTCTGGAAGATTCATTTGGTATAAAATTTACCAAAATCGTGTATCGATATGTTATTGCAATCATTAAACTGACCTGTAATAGCATTTGTGTCTTGGTTGCATGTGCTCTCAGGTAACCATATTTCGAAATCCTTACTAAACTCCATTGTGCAGCCTGTTCATAGACCCAGAATTCTTATTCATATTCATAAAACAATATGTTAAGAGGCATATAGAGGGGTGGATTTAGATATGCTTACTATAATTGGGAAGTTATCCAATTTGAAACCAGCCGAGCCAGTAACAGCTTGCACTGGTGCTCTGTAATTGCTGTGATCATACGTATCAATCCCATCTCCACCTTTCACAGGCATGGCTCTGCACAGTCCTTGCCGGACTGAGCAGGTTCTCTCGTAGTTATGTACGTGCCCAACTAGGACTAGATCAACCTAGATTCCATTTCCCACCATTATACATACATCTGAAAGAAAAAACACAAGCCTCGCGTTCTTGAAAATTAGATTCTTACCTTGTTGGCTACTAACAGTGGCTCCACAACACTAACGAAAATAGGATCAACATTACCAAACACTGAAGAATACATAGGTCTGTGCCTGCAAATTGAGAAAAAGAAGCTTGCTCAGTTTCTACTCTGTGAATAACATCAGACCAGTTTTGTTGTGCTCTAGTATTGTGATGTATAGAAGAATATTATACATCATACCCAGTAAAAATTAACCAAGGAGTTTTGGTTCGATCAACTGAAGCCATGTCATTTTGCATCCATTTATACTGCAAGATTGTATGTAGTATGTACCAAGAGATGAGAGAGATCACAGGAAACATAATATATTCATATATATGTATATGTATATGTATATGTATGTTCTTGTTGTGCTCAGTTGATTACCTGTTCAGAGTTGATAGACCAGTCATGCTCAGTTGAAATGACTGTAAAATGAACTCCTGCTTGTTCTATAGAGTACCATGGCTTGTCCTTTCCTGGGGTTGGCATTGGGAAGTAAGTTTCATAAGGAACTCCACATTCTCCACCTGAATCAGTCAAACCGTAGACTGACCCTGAGGCCGGATAATCCCTCTCGTGGTTTCCTATTGCTGTCATGTAAGAAACCCGAGAAGCCAAAGGAGTGATAAGGTGGAGAAAATAGTCCCATTCAACTAAAAAGCCAGTGGCATAGCTTATGTCCCCAATGTGGAAGATTGAGTCCACATTACCAGACTTTACTTCATCACTTATAGCTTTAACCACTGAGATTGATCCTGGCTGCATGTATTTATTTACATATCATCATTTCAAATTAACATGCACACATTTATTTACGATTTTAGGAATTTAGCTAGGATTGTTTCAAATGAAATGACCTGAATGTAGTGCTCAACCGATGCATCAAAAGGAGCTTTTCCCATATCTCCGTATGCAACAAACTTTAGTTCGTCTGCTCCTGCTGCTGGTGGAGTTCGAAATTCCATTTCGTCACTCCAACCAACTGAATCACTGCAATATACATTACATGCTTGTAATTTTGTTAATGATATCATGTTTAGTTTGGTGCCTTAAACAATGTCGTACCTTCCATATTTATATGAGAAGGTGGTTGAAGGCTGGAGTCCGGTCATGACTGCAGAGTGAATGAATCCGGGCTCATGCCACCCGAAATCTTTGGCTGGACTGTCGATTGAACCTATACATATATATTTACATACAGCATGTGATTTTAATGTCTTACGTAAGAGCAATGCAACAAAGTTTTTCAAGAAAACTCACACATATCATCCTGTGTAAATGTATCAACTGTGGAAGTTACTGATATGCCACTGAATTGTACTTGTTGTGGTTCTTTATCACCACTCACCCATGTTAGTCTCATCTGTATGAGCAAAACCAATATCAGTACTTGTACATTCGATCATATATATTTATGTGAAACTTATTGTTTATTATTGTATTTACGTACAGCAGTTGCAGTTGAATCTATGCTTGCAAGATGGCCATATAAGGGTTTTTTCGGAGTGGCAAAGCTAAGAGGAGTCGTCCTGGAGACTATGCAAGGCAGGTCGAATCCATCTGCGAACAGCACAAATTCAATATCCGTTCGGATATTGATGACATGGAACGTTAATGTGCCGCTGCATGTGGTTTCCAAGCATTGTCCATCACTGCTTCTCTCCTGACATTCACTCTTCTTGCAGCTAATATAGTCTGGATCATTACTCATCATCTGTGCCTGTACGTACCCATTTTAATAACAACTTAATTCATCTATATATATATATAAGCAAATATTGTTTGTTACTTATAATGTTTCATATGTATCCAATGT
>JAYMTF010000756.1:0-30647 GCA_036897485.1 Pelargonium nanum | reverse complement strand
ACAAGAATCCATCGTCACTTCCATGAGTTCCCTCAATTTCAAGAAGCTCCACTTCTTTTCATAGCATCAACCACCTCTGGACGCCCCGTCTTGCAACAACCAATGTTTTTCCGGCGCAACTCATTCACTTTTTGCCCCACCAGAATTCATTCAGTTGTCGGCGTTCTTCCGGCGTCTCCACTTCATCGTCCAACGTTTCTCTGGTGTCACATCTTCACTTACCGGCGATATTCCGGCGAACCACTTCACCGTCCGGTTCAATCAATCCTCCTCGAGCTTCTCAACGGGTGCACTCAATTGAATTTTTACATGGGAAATTTGCAAACTCTCTTCCCAATTAAACATTAATTCTGGGCTATTTTCAAGGTGGTAGTGTTAAAGGTTGTGCTTATGGTTGCATTTAGTTTCATGTCTTCTCTCTCATTTTATTAGGGCTATGTTTGCTCTTTGTGTTTTCACAGGCCTTGGGTCTGCTTATACTTGTTCTTGTAATTCATTTTACTAGAATAAAAGTATCTATTGCCGATAAAAAAAAAAATAGAGGCATGAGATAAAAAAAATATATGAGTCAAGTGCACGTCTTTCTTAGCGTATAGCACAAAACAAGTCGTTTGATCTTAAAACACGCAATTTTACTAAAACGGCTGTCACAGACTCTATACATTTGTTTTGGGCTATAATCTAACGAGGACAAGAACTAGAGTCCCATTTTAAGATCTCACGCCTCTAGCTTTACTGTACTAACATGGAGTGATGCCCTTGGTAGATTCCCAAAATTGTCAACAAAATTTAAGAATCGAATTGTGTATTTGTTTTCTTCCTAAATGAGCCAACAAATTTCTTTCAAACCTTCTTTAATTCAATACAAAGAATTCTCAATAATTGTAGATACATCAATCCTCCTCCAGTTCTACTTTACAAAATCTATACTAAATTACAATCTAACATTATATCCACGTAAATGTGTATTCTCTTTCATTTTTCACTTACCAAATAAGCTATCGTGAAAAATCTTTGTAGTCGATAAGAACAGACCTGCAAAGAGGACACGTGAATTGATTGTGTTCTATCCACCCATCTATGCAATACGAGTGGAATACATGACCACACATGTCTAACTTGCTCGCCAAATCTTCATTCTTGAACTCCACCAAACAAATCGAACACATTTCGTTGTTGTCGTTGTTTAAATCTCGAAACTTTTCCACCGGAAGACTAAACATATTGTTAGGTTTAGGTTGGCACAAAACGAGGTAGATCGACTTGAATAGATTAGTAAGAACGTTCTTGAATTGAAAGAACGGAATCATAATACAAATGAAAAATATGAGCGTCGCGACGCTCACCCGAGACCGAGTATACAATAGGCAGATCATAGTTTTTGAGCTATCAAAAGTCTTCGAATTTGTTGAGCTATCAAAAAGTCTTCGAATTTGTTGTGAATCTTGTAGAGACATTGCTTTATATATTGAGCATATGAGTGCTGTGCTGTTTTAATTTTCTTTATAACGATGTGCTCATGTTTCATTTGTTTATGGCGTGGGTAAGCTCTGACTTTCCAAATTATTATTATAATTAATTTTTTATGCCATTGTTATAAGTAATTAATTCATTAAAGAATATGAAAAATACATGTGTTTTTTGTGTTTTCTTTTTTATACAGAAAGGTGCCGAAATCATTTCTTACAAAGGCCTAAAGACATATATATACAAGGAATCAATAGTGTTCAGGAAAGAGACAAATCCTCTTAACCCTAGGGCTTTTGGGACCTTTGAGTGGGAATCGATCATGCGGCCTCATCCCACTCACACAGCTAGAATAACCAACTGCGCCACCCTTAGTGGTGAGTTTGTATGTTTGTATGAAAAATACATGTGCGAGTTTGTATGTTTTTTTATCAGTTGAACTACACAACAGGGGTAGCTCTTTCTTATAATATCAAATAATCCACCTCATACAGCAAAAAGACTCAAATCTGAGAATTCAAAACCTTAAACCGTTTGGTCCAACCTGCTTTGGTGTGTGAGTTTGTGTGTTAATTAAGAATTTTTTTATTATATCTAAGTAAGAGATTAAAGTCTTTGTTAAAATAAAAGCAATATAAACATCTAATTGTAAGTAGTCTAAAGTCCTAACTAACATGATTGAGACGATTCATTAAAATTTATTACTAATAATTTGTGATAATTATTTTTTGAAGGTGAACGTACTAACTTTATTAAAAGATAGGAACTAAATACAAAAGTAACAAAAGAAGTAAACCTAAACCAAACCAAACTAGAAGATCAAAGCAAACCAAACAATAAAATATAAAAAGTAACTGCAACCCGCTCCTGAGGAACCGCCCAGAGAAAGAGCATAATGCCAAATAAACCAAATCAGGGGCACTGAAAAAATCCTCCTCCCCGATTTGCCGGGAGCCAAACCGCCACCCCCAAACCGAATCGACCAAACCAGAATGAACCAGACCGATATGCTGCTGAATCAGACCACTAACTACCAGCCGACCCCGTAACCTGATCCTATCACGAGGGCCACCGTCTCCGCCTTCCATTGCCACTGCTACTCTTTGCGAACCCGGACTGAACTCTATCATAGCCGCAATCTTCGATGATGATGCTGATGCCCTAAACCTACCGTTGCCGCCTCCCTAACCGCTACTTGCCGAACCCTAGCCGCCACAAACGAAAGCAATCACCACCTCCCCAAATACCCTGATGGTATTACTCTGATGCGAGAGACACGACTAATCCGATACGATAGTCCTAGCCTGTCCTGACTTTAGTTGGGGTTTAATTTTCGTCTCTGTAAACATAATTTGTGATAATTAATATGTTTTGATACAAAATAACTTATTTATCAGCATTATATAAATTTGATTAGACCACTCTCTTGCTCTAAAAAAAAAAGAAAGAAAGAAGAAGAAGAAGAAGAAGAAACCACCTAACTATATACATCTTAATAATTCATACATTCATCGTTTGGAATATGATATCACATTTATTAAATTTTACATAATAAATATTATTTCTTTGGAGTGCATACCACTACTTCTTTTTTCTTTTCTAATGTTATTTATGATTTAATTAGATGAACACGGCTAGCTGTTGCAACGTTAAACATCTTGGTCAAGTCAAACAAGCAAGGCATAATATATGAATTGATGTATATAATATCATAATAATTTATTATTAATTCTTTTAATTGTTATGACAAATTGAACCTTTATAAAGATATATTGATGAGTTAGTTTTGATTTTAATCCCGCGATACGATGCGCTCTTTTGACCCGGATCAAAAAATCACTGAGATGGGCGAAGTATATATAAATAATTTTGTAGGAGTTTTGATATGAGTTGTTACACTTGGAACATTATGGATTTTCACTCTTAACACTTGAGCACTTGGAATAGAAGACATGCACACCACAATAGAACACACCATTAAACAAAATCCATAATTTGGATTAAATCGATGAATAATTAGATCAATTAATGTTAATTTGGGGTGATAGAGGTAGTTGGGCCGGATGAATCGGGTCATATTGAATGGACCGGTCAATTGGCCAACTAGTTGGACCATGTGAGCCCATATAGGCTCTAATGTGGTGTGACGCGGAGCACTAGAGTGGTGGTGCACCTGCACATATCGCATGAATGGGTTGGTAGAGTAGAGAGGAATGGCGTGATCAAGCTCAGTGCTCAACTAGGTTGTGTTGAGTTTGCTACTTTGTTTGGCGACTCGCCCAGGTTGGGTTGAGTCCACCCGTTGACTCACCTGAGTGAGCTGAGTTCACCAGTGACTCGGTCGAGAATGACTCAATTAAGTGGGTTGAGTAAACTCAGATGACTCGGTTGAATCACATGAGAGTTGATCAGATGCATGCACGTTCGTGAAGATTTAATGCAAGAGCGAGTGGGAGCGCAGGTGGTCCAGTCCTGGACTTTTCTATGCATTCTTTAGGTACTCTTGAACTTTTTAGGCCCAATATAGATTTGATTAATCTCTTGTTTGAAAGTTCTTCGTAGTCAGACTCAATACTCTTATAATGTATAATCTAGGGATAAAGGCAAATTTGATACCGAAACTTTGGCCGGAAACCCAATTTAGTACCCAATCCTTTATTCTACCAGAGTTAGTATCCACACTTCGATTTTGAACCCAATTTAGTACCCGCCGTCCGGCCCCGTTAGGAGCTCCGTTAACTTTGTCTATGTGTACCATGGAAAATTCCGCTGAGGTGGACGTTTTTGGCACATGTTTCATTAAATGACATGGCATTTATTGTTTTTAATTAATTAAAAAAACATAAAAAATGAAATCTTCTCTCTACTGAAACCCTAACCCTTTAATTCTCTCCCAGACACTTCATTTCTTGTGTTTCAATTTTTTGTTATAACTTTGTTTTTTTGAAATGTTAGAGATTTGATTTCAAATGCTACATATATAGAACTAGACGAACAACATTGCAAACACAAATATGAGTGCATTTCAATTTGGGTTACTTATGTACAAGATATTAGAGTTTTATAACTAAAAGAACAGTAAAAATAGGGCCATTTAACAAGAACTTGAACAACACTCTTTTACGGAGAAGATCATAATTGTCTTAGAGAGAGACAAATGCTTCGATAACGGACTGAGAACGGAGCAACGAGTCTGATGATGAAGAAGTCGGAGACGTTAAAGGAGCGGAGCAACGGAACGGCACCGTCGGAGAGTGGCTCCGGGAAGTTGAAAGAGGCACCGGCGAGCTCAGTCAAGATCTGGCGAGCTCAACCCAGATCCGGCGAGCTCAGTTCAAATCTGGGGAGCTCATCGTCGGCTGTGGCGGTGAGGCAGTGGCGGCGGTTATCTTCTCGCGGCGAAGCGAACAATGAGGTGGTGGTCGGAGGAGAAACGTTGGTGGTCGGAGGTGGAGGAGAGAGCTTGTTGGCTTGGACTCCATTTTTGGGTTTGGGTCTGAATGTTTTGAAGGAGTTGAATTGTGAGGGGTTATGGTGGAAGAGAGATGTTTTTGTTTTGTTTTTTGTTTTTTTTTTAAATCCCATGTCAGCAAAAATGGACCAGACATCCAAAATTGAAATTTGCCACGTCATAGGCAAAAATTAGACACCTCAGCAATCTAATAGAGTCACGTTAGCCAAAAAATCACACGTAAGCGCAAACCGGTACAACTGGCAGACCGTTAACGAAGCTCCTAACGGGACCGGACGGCTGGTACTAAATTGGTTCAAAATCGAAGTGTGGGTACTAACTCTGGTAGAATAAAGAATTGAGTACTAAATTGGGTTTCCGGCCAAAGTTTGGGTACCAAATTTGCCTTTATCCCTATAATCTATTTGGAACCAGCTTCTATCCTAACCTACTCTAGATGACTAGTCTTAATTTTGGTTTCAAATTTAGAAGCGTGGGGTTAAACCCGAGTGCACTTGACTGCTCCGCAGCGGGTTATCTTATTTGTGATTAGGCATCATCGCTAAGAGAGAGATATAATAAGCAGAGATAGAGACAATGATATAATCACATTCAAATCTTAAATAATTTCTTGAGGTACAAGCATCAACTTTTTCAGCCATTTCACAATCTTCCATCAAGGATGAAAGTATAAAATATTTCACATAAGAAATGACAAAAAAAAAATTGAAAATTAAGATCAAAGTTGTGTTTCAAATCAAATTTCAGAGTAGATCACTAAGGACTTTTTGGAAAAAAAGAAGAAGAATCAATAATGAGATAAGCGGGTGATCGATAACAGAGAAAGGAAACAGATGCACGAGCAAATATGATTCTTCGCAAAACTAACATTTACATACAGAAAGTTCCTATGTTCATTAGCAATAGTGAATGCAGGACTAGCCTCTTGATTCAAATCTTAGCATTGATCCAGTAGATCAGACCACAACCAAAACATTGACCTAAACCCGATCCATTTACTAATAAGCAACATAGAAATTGTTCAAAACTAACTTATACATTCTATTCCTCAATTTGGTGTTAGTCATTACATTGTCAAGTTACTCGCATATTTCATCATACTTTAAGCTAAATCAAACACATTGTATTCTCATTTAAATGTTCCAATACATTTCAACATGCAAAAATATAACTCAGAACACTATTCATTTCAGTGTGAGCAATATAACAATGATTCAAATAATGAGTAATGAGGTTGATAATATAGACATGTGAACAACAATAGAAATCAATAGTCAAAACCATAGGAGATGAGAAACATTCCATTAACGAAGTCGAAACTTTTTCAATTGCAAGAACGAATTTAAGGTTTTGATGAACATAACAAACTTACAGTGGTCTCTTCGAGGTTGTTGTCCCGAATATGGCTTCCCAAACTTTTGAATTGAACAACCCTCTTCTATCCAAATACTCTCTAACAGCTTTCTCATCCAAGAAGAACCCTTTTTCTCTCAACACCCCGATAACATTCCGAGCTTCTTCCACACCCTTCATCTTACAAACGCCATCAACCAATCCTACAAAAGTTGCCGCATTCGGAGAATGGCCAGACTCCAACATTTCCTCACAAAATCCAATAGCATCCTCCAATTCCTCACATTTACACAACCCTTGAACCAAGACCGAGTAACTATAAGCATTCGGCATAATCCCATTTTCCTTCATCTTCACAAAAACCCTCTTGGCATCATCAACCTTGCGGGCCTTGCAAAACCCTTCAACAACAGCGGTATATATAACAACCTCCGGCATTGTACCCTTTTCTCTCATCCACCCGAAAAGCTTCATGGACTCGTGAACCAAACCATCCTTGCACAGGCCATCGAGCATTGCGACAGCATTCGGTATAAGACCCGTCTCCTTCATTCCCCTAAAGATCTCATCCGCATCCTCGGACGGATCCACGGGATCACCATTCCCATTCTCCTCAAGCAATTGCTCAGTTTCACACTCCTCAGCCTCCTCCCTCTTGTCAAACCTTTCCTTAAATTTATCAAGAAAACTGGTTTCCGACGAATCGTCTCTCTTAAGGAACTCAGGAGCTGAACTCTTAGGAGAATTCTTCTCCTCACCACCACCATAATTGTTATCACCAAAATCTAAATTTCTCATTTTTGCAAATTTGTCAGGGAATCGATCCTTACCGGGTTGATGGAGATTAGGGCTTCGACCACCTCCTTCCCTCGCCGTCGTCTGGTGGTTCTGATGAGAACTCCGATGAGACTGTTCCGGTAAAGGTCTCTCATTTCTCATGGGTCTCTCGCCTCTCAGAGGTCTCCCAGCTATCGGCTCCGGGACATTGAGCTTTCGATTTTCCGGCGAAAACCCATCATCTCTCGTGGGTCCTCTTCTCCCCCCGCCGCCGATCCAGCTGACCCGCCGGAGCAACAAAGAGGGCAGGTTCGAGCCAGACCCAGAAATGGGTCGCGACAATTCGGGAAGAGAATCGAAAAGCAACTTGAAAATCCGAACCTGCGACATTTACGAGCTCGCTTCTGCGAAGGTTTAGGGTTTTACGAGAGAGAACAAAACGAAAACAGAGTCACAGGCCGAGGGAGTGATGGGAGGGAGAAGGGGATGTTTCAAAATGGTCCCCTTAGTATTCATTTTTCTCTTAATTGGTACTCAATTTGATTTTTTTGTTTCCGTTTAGTCCTTTTAGTATCAAAATTGTTTCAAAATGGTCATCTTAGTATTCATGTTGTTTCAAATTGGTCCCCTATTTAGTTTTTGTTTCAATTCAGTCCTCTTACTATCAAGATTGTTCTAATTTGGTCCTCTTAGTATCCATTTTGTTTTAAATCGGTCCATTTCGTAAATGAGTTGTCAAATTTTTTTGACGTAGAAAATATTATTATTTTCTTTATTAAATTAAATAATGGATATCTTGTAAATAATTTAGCGACTAATGAATATCTTGCACGCCTTACGTGACACGAACGACATATTTTTTTCGAGAAAATACATATCGGATCGAATAAATCAGATCATTTTATACTAAAATATAAATTTTATCCAATTCAATCTAATTCAAACCCCTTTCGGATCTAATCCAAAGTACTCTTTAACAATTCAGATCCGATGTGAAATCAAAATTGTCACTTTTACTCCTTATCGACATAACCACCACGTTAAATTTTCACATTATTTAATTTAACAAAAAATAAAAATATATTTTACGTCATTATAATTTGACTGCTAAGTTTTGGGATGAATCAATTTGAAACATAACGTATATTAAGAGGACCAAATTGAAACAGTCTTGATATTAAGATACTAAATTAAAACAAAAATCAAATTAGGAACCAATTTGGAACAAAATGAATAGTAAGAGGACAATTTTGGAACAACCGACTAAATTGAAACAAAAAACTAAATTGGGTACCAATTTGTAACATAATGGACAGTAAGATGATCATTCTGGAACAATCTTAATACTAAGAGGACTAAATTGAAACAAAACTCAAATTGGTTACCAATTTGAAAAAAATGGATACTAAGAAGACTATGTTGAAACATTCTCGGAGAGAAAGGACAAGAAGCAGGGCGTGTTCGTAATTTCGGAGAAAGGCGGGGGCATTTTGGGTAGAAAAAAAGAAAATCCTAAAAACTCCAAAACTACGTATACACAGTGTGATATATAGATAAGGCAATCGTTGGCATAAGAGAACGCTTCTTCTCCTCTGCCACTGACTTTGCTACAAATCGTTAGGGTTTTAATCAAGCGCATGTGACCAACATTTCAAGGTAATTTTGGTATCTGCCTCTCTATTTTCTCTTATTTGCTTAGCTTTGCTTTTGGGTTCATTTGTGTGGAATTTTGGTAGGATTCTGGAACTGGGTTTTGTGAAAAGAATCATAATTTGCTGTTTTTGAGTACCATTTTGGAAGGTTGTAGATTAAATTGAGTGAATGCAAGTACCCATTTACTTATTTTGGAGTTCATGTTGATTTGAACCAAGAGAATTGAAGAACTAGTTGGTGTTGGTTTGTGAAAAGAATCATAATTTGCAGTTTCTGAGTACCATTTTGGCAGTTTCTTGATTATATTGATTCAAATGCAAGTACCTATATAGTAAATTTGGAATTTACATTGAGTTGAACTGAGAAACTTGGAGAACTAGTTGATGTGGGTTTGTGAAAAGAAATCATAATTTGCTGTTTCTGAGTACCATTTGGCAGTTTCTAGATTATATTGATTGAATGCAAGTATCCATTTACTTATTTTGGAGTTCCTATTGATTTTGAACCAAGAGAATTGAAGAACTAATTGCTGTTTGTGAAAAGAATCATAATTTGCAGTTTCTAGAGTACCATTTTGGCATTTCCTAGATTATATTGATTGAATGCAAGTACCCATTTGGCTATTTTTTAATTCACGTTGAGTTGAACTGAGAAACTTTGAGAACCAGTTGATGTTGGTTTGTGAAATGAATCAAAAATTTGCAGTTTCCTCAGGGCCATTTTGTTGGCCTTTTATGGGTTATATACTTATATTGATACAAATGCAGGTACCCATATTAACATTGATTTGAACCAAAGAAAATTGGTGTGGATTTGTGAAAAAGAATCATAATTTGCACTTTCTGAGTACCATTTTGGCATTTTCTCGTACCCATTTAGTTATTTTAGAATTTACATTGATTTGAATTGTGAACTAAGAGAATTGGAGATTTAGTTGGTGTTTTGCTTGTTTTTGTCGTTAGGCTCAAATTGGGGTTTGAGTTTGAATCTATGTGTCTGGTTTTAAGGTAGTTGTGTTTTACATTTCTTGTCAGAGGATATGGAAATCAGTAGCAGTCAAAATGGTAGTAGCATCATGTGGTTCTTCAGGGACAGAGGGTTTGATGACCAGAATATCCGGGAGATGTTGAAGAGGTGCAAGCGACTCGAAGCCGTGCAAAGGGAGAGAGCCTCTGAGAACTGGGCTTACTTGAAGAGTATCGGCATTCAAGAGAGGAAGCTGCCTTCGGTCGTGTCAAAATGCCCTAAAATCCTCGCTTTGGGTCTGAATGAGAAGATTATTCCGATGGTTGAGTGCCTCACTACGCTGGGAACTAAACCCCATGAAGTTGCGTCTACCATAGCCAAATTCCCTCACATTCTCTCGCACAGCGTGGAGGAGAAGCTCTGTCCTCTTTTGGCTTCCTTGCAGGCGTTGGGGGTCCCCGAGAAGCAAGTTGGCAAGATGATATTGGTCAACCCGAGGCTCATCAGCTACAGCATTGAATCAAAGATGAAAGAACTTGTAGACTTTCTCGTCAGTCTCGGCCTTACCAAGGAAGGGATGATTGGTAAAGTTTTCATGAAAAACCCTTTTATAATGGGGTATAGTGTCGACAAAAGGCTACGTCCTACTTTAGAGTTCTTGAAATCTATAGGTTTGAAAGAGCTGGATCTTCAGTCGGTGGCAGTGAACCATTCTGAAGTGATGTGCAGAGATGTGGACAAGATTTTGAAACCAAATTTGTCATATCTAAGGAGACGTGGTTTTGAAGACAGACAGATAACGGCATTGGTGACGGGTTATCCACCGATTCTGATCAAGAGTATAAAAAATTCTTTAGAACCCAGGATCCAGTTTTTGGTAGATGTCATGGACAGACGACTCGATGAAGTTGCTGATTATCCCGACTTCTTCCGATATGGTTTGAAGAAGACGCTGGAGTCTCGCCACAAAATTTTGAAGAAAAGGAAAATCGAATGCAGTTTGAGCGAAATGCTGGGCTGTAGTCAGAAGAAGTTCCTTATCAGGTACGGATCTGTTTGAAGTGTTTGCTGTAATGTAGTTGCATCGTTTTCTCATCTTTCAAGTTTTTTGTAATTGTAGCCTAGTTTAATCTTGTTTTTGAAGTTAATGTCCTTGATGTTCAAAGAGAATTGAAATTGGATATGGTTCCGGGAGTAGAAACTTGAGTTATATGTAACTTGAGCTGTTTGAATATTTAGCAATTAGCAGGTACAATTTAAAGACAAACTGTCTTTGTCTCTATGAAGCTAAATTTCTTCTCCTCTAATACACTTGACAACCCGTTTTTTTTTTTTTTTTTTTGCCGTTATTTCTTTTGTATTGTTTCTTCGTCTTCTTGGAGTTATCTTTATAATTTTAACCCTTTACTTTTTCACATTGTGCCTCGTATTCTTCAGGTGCGCACCTAGCCCTTTCGATTAGGCCCCTAAACCCTTTTGCGCTTTTGATTGAGTTTGTGCTCAGTCTTAGGTAGCATTTGGATTATAAAAAACTTGAAACGGGAATGAGAATGAGAACGAGATTCTCATTCCATAGTCATTTTCATGAATAAAAATTCATCGCACAAACATGAACAATGAGAATATCATTCTCATTCCAGTATCTGAACCAAATTTATAATCGAAACGCTAACCCTAAAGTACAATCAAAGATGGAACATTAACCTTATCTCATTTTTGCTCAATATCTTATGTTTTTAACTTCAAAGCTTGGAAATATATGCTATGGTAAATTGACTTGTTACATGATCTATTGGTAAATATTGATAATAGTGTTGCTTAAGGCGCTTTCTTCTCTTGAGATATCAGATTCGAGCCTCGGTTATTACGCTTGCTTATAAATAAAAACAAATAGTGTTGCACTCTATTGACTTGTTAGTGAAACAGCTGAGATGTTACTTTCAGGAATGGCCTACACATTATCAGCTTATGCTGAACAGTTCTGATGCAGAGATAAAATGGCGTATAGCATTATTTGTTCCAAATTTTTTTTACTTGTCAGTTTACGTGACATATTGTATATTAAATTGTACGGTTAATCTCATAAATTATAATCAATGATATCACAACTAATCGACTTCATCGGTAGAACCCAAGACCTCGATTTTTGACCACTTATACCTCAAAATTTGAATGACAGAAAATTCAACTCATCGAAGTTATATTTTAGCAACTAAGGGTTGAAAAATATCAAATTTTGAGACTTAAAATGAACAAAATTTAAGGTGTTGGACATTGGCACTGAACAATCTTCTATGATCAAGGACAAGCTACGTAGTGCATACCTATTAGCAAAAATTAATGGTTTTATGAAAATTTTAAAGCTGAACATGATTTGAATTGATTATTTTTTATGATGTTTCGAAAATTCGGTTGCAGAACCAATGAGTTGTGGCTCAGTTGAAAACGCAGACTAAAATTGTAGGAAGAGTTCTCAGACTCGATCCCCACTAAACACATCCAAGAGGAGGGGAGAGGAGCCTTAACCGGATTAAACCGGTGGTTTACACCAAAAAAAAAAAAAAATCGGTTGCTGGAATTTCTAAATGTTGAATCTTTTGATGATCAAGATTGTCAACATGAGAATGAAGCAAAAATATTTAGGGATAGTTTAACGTATTATTTTTTTTTCTTTGAAGAAACCTCAAATTGTATTAATTAATCAAATCTGACAGTACCAAATCATCAATAAGAGTTGGACCGGATGGTCCTTCCCAAGCTAAAAGGTCTAACGAAGATTCTGAGGACCTAGTTAAAGCATCAGCAACTCGGTTCGCAGACCGGTAAATAAAATTAAAACTAATGAAATTAAACTGGGTAGCTAAACAGCTTATATCAACGATAATCAAACCGAAGGCACTGGTGTCACCCTCCCCTCCAGTCTGGATTGCATTGACCACTTCACGAGCATCCAATTCAACTATTAGATCCCGCCAGCCTCGGTCCCATACCCAGCGAACCGCTTCACGAACAGTTAATGCTTCAGCCATTCGTGGTTCCATCAAGCCTTGCCAAGCACGTCTCCCACCTCCGCGCACAGCCCCTTCCCAATCTCGAACAACCCACCCCGAACCAGATATGTCCGAGCCAGCAAAACTTGCCGCGTCTGTGTTAAATTTAGTTTAACGTACTATTTGGTCTATTATAACATGAAGGTGGTTAGATGAAATAAAAATATAGTTCAGGGGTTATATAGTTAGATGAAATAAAAATATAGTTAAGGGGTTATATAATTTTGGTGTCAACCTAAGAGGAGTAATGTGAAATTTTCACTAAATTATATAGTTCAATTATAACATATCGTGTTTGGTCAAGATAAACCCTTTTATTTAAACGTGTCAAAACAATCGTGTAGTTTTGAACCCAACTATTTAATCGAATTAATTGTGTTATGTCGTGTCAATTTGCTCATAAATGGGTCGGCTCATATTGACCAATTTAACATAACACTATAACTTCAACACAAATACGAATTGACATGTTATATGATTGTCTAAAAATTATCCTGTATAACTAGGAATGACAATAGCGCGAGTTTGAAGCGGATTTTAAAATATCATTCCCATTTATATTATCATACAAGAATTTATGAACCTTCCTTTCCACTCTGTTCGAGGATCGGATTTTCCCATCCATACTATTTATTGGATAAATAAATGAGATCGAGAACGGTGAGGAGTTGGGAATGAGATCCCCGTCCCGACACACGTGCTTTTGTCGAGCAACTTTTCTCTAGTTTTAACATCTTTTGGTACTAAGTGAGATATGTTAGAATTGATAAAAAGTTACAAAATACGAATGCACGAGTTTTTTGGAGCGGCCCGAAAGGCTAAATTGGGCTTATGGTGGTATATTATTATTGGGCTTTTCCACGGGCCTAGGCCCAATTAGCAGAAACAAAGCTCATCATTTTCTGAGCATCGCAAAATCAACGAACAATATACTCCAAAATCCGAAGAAGAAAGCTGAAACTGAGAGCACAAGCCCTCCATTGTCGCCGGAATATTCGGAATCGAAATCGGAGAATCTTCCATTTCAGAGCTCCGATCGCAGCCTGAAACTGAAACAACACTGTTTAGGTCAGTTTTTTTTGTAATTTAAAAAGTAATTCATATACAGTTTTCGCCATTTTCTGATGTGTGTTTGGTAAACTGTTCATGGTAGAATTAGGGTTTATGAGAGGAATTTTGAGAATTATAGACTTTGAAAACTGATTTTTGACTTGCCAACATATTATTGCTAATACTGCAGCTGCTAGTTGTTTTTTTTTTTTTTTTGAAATTCAGTAGCTATCTATCCAGTTATTTGATTTTCAGAACAATATAGGACAAGACTTGTTGATGGTAGAATTAGGGTTTATGAGAGGAAATTTTGAAATTATAGACTTGGAATTGATTTTTGAGTGCCAGCTCCAAATTCATGCCAATACTGCAACTGCTAGTTTTTTTTTTCCTATCAATTATTGGATTTTCAGAATAATATAGGACAAGACTTGTTGAGATACATCAAATGTTTAATTTAAAATAAATATTGTATATGTAGTCAAATGTGTGATGTGCATTAAGTTAGATTCAATAACAAACAAGGCAAAAAGAGAGTGATCACTAGCTGTTAGACCAAAATGCTTGATTATTTGTATAAAAGCACAAGTACACTCCAAGTGCGTCAGTGTTACTTGAAATTTATCCTTCTTTGTTGTTATTGTATTTATTCTTTTTATTATCTAAAATTAATAAATTAGGACATGTACTCATGTATTTGACTGTTCTGTGTTCGATAGTGCCCTCCATGTTTTTGAAGTGTTTAAGTGCTTACTAAATAATTGCTCCAGATTTTGGGAGAGAATCGCTAATGGTGAACCATTTTTGTTAAGCTTTCAAGAAAGGTAGTGTTACTTTGTTTACCGCATTAACCATTTATGACCAATTGAAAATAAATATATATTTTTTTGTTTTCTATTCATGGAATCAAATGATTTATTTTTATTTATTTGAGCAGATGCATGCTTTTTATTGGCCGTGTTAGAGCCGTACTGTAACATAGTTTTGTAGATTTGGATGACCATTTAAACATACTTTCTACCAGATATAGACAACTGAAATGAACTTTTATGGTAATTTGAATTGTGCCTTTTGAAATAGAATGCTTGAGAGTAGCAATACCTTTCTTTTTGGTTACAGCTTTTGGGTAGAGTTCGGATGTCTTTGTTAGCTTAATGTTTTTCATTGATGCTTTACATTTTCTGGCTTGCTTCCTGTGACAGTTTTGCCCATAAGTATAAGGCAATTATTTTAGTGTTTATTTTTTATTCTTCTGATGCAGCTAATTTTAGTAGTGACATGAGTGCCAGCAAACAGAGGACCCTCGGGGGTGGGGGTCCGCACATATTGGAATATCTGAAGCGAATGCAGGGAGAAAATCCTTCTTTTTTCTATGCAGTTCAGGGTGATAGTGATCAATCAAGCAGAAATTTATTTTGGGCTGATGCAACATCGAGACTGAACTATACCTATTTTGGAGATACTGTTGTATTGGACACAACTTACAGGTCAAATCGGTTTAGGGTGCCATTTGCCTCATTTACCGGACTAAATCATCATGGGCAGCCAGTATTGTTTGGCTGTGCTTTACTTCCTAATGAATCTGAATCCTCATTCATATGGCTCTTCCAAACCTGGCTTCATGCAATGTCTGGACACCTTCCTGTCTCAATCACAACTGACCCAGATCGGCTCCTGCAGGTGGCTGTTGCACAAGTCCTTCCGGGAACTCGTCATCGTTTCTGCAAGAGTGGCATATTTCGAGAAACCCAGGACAAATTGGCTCATCTATATCAATCACATCCCACGTTTGAAGCTGAGTTTAAGAAGTGCATAAACGAGACTGAAACAATTGCTGAGTTTGAGTCATGTTGGGAATCACTTATTGGAAGATACTATGTCATGGACAATGACTGGCTTCAATCAATATATAATATTCGTCAACAGTGGGTTCCAGTGTACATGCGGGACACCTTTTTTGGGGAAATGTCTATAACTGAGGGAAGTGAATGTACAAGCTCATACTTTGATGGGTTTGTGAATGCATCAACCACTCTACAGATGTTGATTAAACAGTATGAGAAAGCTGTAGCAAGTTGGCATGACAAGGAGTTGAAAGCGGATTATGATACCACTCATGTAACACCCGTTCTAAAGACCCCATCTCCCACAGAGAAACAAGCTGCCAACCTTTATACAAGGAGAGTATTCATGAAATTCCAAGAGGAGTTGTTTGAGACCCTAGCTAATCCAGCAACAAAGATTGAAGACTCAGGGACCATAACCACTTATCGGGTAGCCAAATTTGGGGAAGATCACAAAGCACACACTGTCAGCTTCAATGTGTTTGAGATGAAAGCTAACTGCAGCTGCCAGAAGTTTGAATATTCTGGAATTATTTGTAGGCACATATTAGCAGTTTTCAGAGCAAAAAATGTTCTTACACTTCCTTCTCAATATGTTTTGAAACGATGGACAAGAAATGCTAAAAGTGGAGCTGTGCTGGATGAACGTGCTTCTGAAGTGCCGAACAGCTGCCGTGAATCTCTAACTGTTCGGTACAACAATCTTCGTCAGGAGGCAATCAAATATGTAGAAGAAGGGGCAAAATCTATTCATGTATATAATGTGGCACTGGATGCATTACAAGATGCTGCTAAGAAGCTTGCTGCAGCAAAAACTCAAGGTCCTGGAGCCACGCAGGGCAATGCTCTGGCCAATGGTAATCAAGAGCTGCATACAGCTCAAGAAAACCAAATGGTAACACATCAATCTGCGGTCAGTTCTCACCTTCTCCTTTCTATATATATTTTTATCTTATTTTTACTTTAGTTTCAGGTATTGCTGTAATGAATCATATTAGTTAACCACTGGTTTCCAATAATAGGACAGTAGACTTCAATGCCCCCGCTTCTTCTTCCCACTTTACATTTATGGTTAAGAAATTTGCTATGTTTTTCTTCTAAGTTCCATGTATGGTCGATGACAGTATCTTTCTCTGCTTTCTGGAATTTTGCTGCCTTCAAAATGTTAGGTTTACTTGGTGGAATTTGTCAGTAGGAACTACTGTAGAATCTAAAACTTTGGGTTTTCGTGCTTTCATAAAGTTGTTGGTACGAAAGTATGAGGTAGTCATTTGTTGTGCTCTTTTATCTACAAGAATGTGAGAAGGCCATTGTACTGATTGATTCAAATTTATCTAGCTACCTCCAAAGTCATAGTTGAGTCTTTAGCAGGGGATGGTATCTCCATCTATTCCCAGATCCTCTTGCAGTGATCCCCTCTTGATTGGTGTTGTTTGTTAAGATTATGCGTATTGAGAATATAATTAAGCTCATAATACACGTGGGTTCTGGAAACTGAAGTCAATCATATAAGATTACATGTTACGAGATGGCTCTGGAAATTGGAATCCATCCTCTGAAAATTACATATGTTAGCAGTCAGACAACGGCAATCCTCTGTTCTTTCTCGATTGATTTGTTAGATAGGGTAGTGTAACACCTAAGCTAATGAGAAATACAACTCATTGTGAAACAGCTGAGCCTGTGAATTGCATTTCCCGTATTGTTAATTGAATGTGATTGCTTTTGTGGTGGCAATTTCGGTCACTGTATAGACTTTCTTCTTTTCTTTTTCTCATGCCTATGTTATTTTGGCCTCAGGATGAAAAGGCAAAGAAAATACGTGAACTGACAGCCGAGTTGGAAAACACAAATCAGCGATGTGAAGTATATCGAGCAAATTTGCTAGCTGTTTTGAAAGACATGGAGGAACAAAAGTTGAAGCTATCAGTAAAAGTTCAGAACGCGAAGCTTAGCTTGAAGGAGTGAGAATCCAATTCACACTTATGTGTACTTCTCGTCGCTTCTGACACATAGGGTTTAGGATGATTTGTCACTTTAATCGAGCCTGAAGGGAGATTAGGGTTTGAGGGGAGGCTCGTATTTTAGTTATAAATGCTTTCCAACGCACTTCCATGTCGATTCGAATAGATTAGAAGTGTGTTGCTCTTGTTCTAAATCTTGTTAGTGAGCTTTAACATTAGGTTACTTAAGGAGAGGAAATCATGGGGAAATGAGCATTTGTAGGAATTTAGTGAACAATGCTTTGGTTCCTTCATTGAGATCTTGTTTGATTGGTGAAATTGTTATAGCACATCATGTTATGTAATACAATAGTGAGCTTCTTTCTTCCTCAAGTGTTTTTTTTAATGAATTATTAATTTCATTGAAATCTATAGCGAATTATAAACTCGATTACAAACATGCCTGATAAGAACTAAATACCCTACTATGAGTAACCTGATACGCGTATGTTGAATGTTCATGCGAACGGCTAATTGTCGTTAATAGAACAACAAAACCGGCTCTTGCTCTCTTTAAAATCATCTTACTCAATCAAAACTTACAACCCGTAATAAAAAAGATAACTTTCAACAACAAATGACAAATAAAATTTAGAACTAATAAAACTAATATGAATAGTCGATCTACCTGTAGTAAACATCAAATTTAAAAGTAAAATGGTAATTGATGACGTTAAAAGCAAGCAAGATGTAGAATAACTCGAACGAGTTTCAAATTGAGATTAACATTTGAACAATGAGTAAAATATTTTTAAGTATGTTATGCTTGTTCAACCCATGCTTACCAATGAAGTCATAGTCAAGTTCAAGAATGTGGATTATACATAACACAACAAATGGTCTATACTTAGTACAACAAATGCTTCTTTATGCACTCTTAAACTGCTGAAATTTGGAATTGATATTTTGAAAGTTAGTTATGTACTATTTTAACGAAAAAATTTCTACATGTAAGATTCGTCTAGCAAGCCATACAAACTCAACACAAAAATAAGCATAATTGTTGTCAATTGATATATGTAGACAAACTACTCTTCTTCTTGTTACTTATATCTGTGTACGTAAAATGAAGAACAATAAGCACATGAGTTAAACTTTATACCTTTGAACAGTTGAGAGCGTACATAAAAATTCAACAAAAAAATGTAGCAAATGAATTTCAAAACAAAGTACAATCTCGTTCGCTTACAACATTACTTAACAAGACAGAATACGCATACATACATACTTTGCTGTTTCAGGGAAACTGAAAGCCCACTCCGCCTCCGCTGCCGGCCATGCCCCCTCCCTGAGGGGTAAGGGCGGTCCAAAGCAACGATATAGTGATTGCAATAAGACCGGCCCAAACAAACACAATAGAAGGGGTTTTCCCTCTTCTCCCCATCAAACCCTTAGCAAAAGGGTACAAATGTGCCAATACCCAAAAGCTAAAAAATGCCCCTCCTATGATCTTACTCCATTGAGGGCTAGCACTGTAAATTGTCCTACAAATTGCAACAATCATGGCAATTATGTTCACCATTCCTATCACAATTGGGGGAATCATTAGTGATGTCCACTTCACAAGATAAAGATCTGCATAGATGTCATCCTCGTCCTCCGCTGCCGCTTTTGCTGTTAAAGTAAACGATATTTCGATTCCCGCCATTACCTTCAGAAGCCCCTGGACCACGGCCGCCAAGTGCGAGCTAGTTCCTGAGATCAACCAGAATTGTTCGTTTCTCCACCAATCTTCCAACGCCACCCCGGACCATTTCACCTCCAAGAGAGCTAGAGAAATGATGCAGAAACTTATTATAAGCAAGTACGATAAATACGTTACGTTCACGTTCTGGACTATGAACTGTCCGGAGAAGAGCGAGAGCGCGGGGAGGAAGCAATAGGCTACTAGGAAAATGGACGTGAACGGGTAGATTGCTACATTCATGTAACTCAAGCGTTGGAGGAATTTGAGCTTCTTGGAGGCGAGAATCGGGTTGTTTTGTGAAAAGAAAATCTCAACGGACCCCGTGGCCCATCTCAGGACCTGGTGGAGACGATCAGTGAGGTTGATTGGCGCGGACCCACGAAAGGCATCGGGTTTTGTGATCCAATATACAGAGCGCCAGCCGCGGTTGTGCATCCTATATCCTGTCACCACATCTTCTGTCACTGAGCCATAGATCCATCCCACGCGATCACCCCACTCTGTCTTGTCCTCGTACCTGTGTTAGCAAACATATATTAACGTTGATAAGTAGGGTTGTTCGAAATCCAATCATGACCGGATTTCATTATATGATGTAACAAATCAAACAGATTCCAACTAACTTAATGTAGAGATATTATTGGTAATTCATGCATATCTTCTTTCTTAAAAAATAAAGAAAACTCTCATTTTAAGACGGAGGGTGTATTTTTTTCATTGAAACCGGTCCAATTCTAGTCTGGTCTAGTCCATGACCCAAAAAAAAAATCAGTTAGGGTCTAGGACCGAGGCACACCCCTATTAACAAGAGTCGATGACAAAATTTTAAATAAGAAGCGCGCATATATGCTTACCAACAAGAAATAACGGAAATAGACTCAGCGACAGTAGCAGCATCGAGTGGATCACGTGGGACCCTGAGGGCGCCAGGTTGCCTCCCATACTTGATAGCTTTATGATCAGCGAGGGGGCGGCCCTGGAACTCAGCAATGGGTATAGACGCTGATAGCATGGTAGAATTCCCGAATCGCTTGGGAAGTTCATCGACGTCAAGATTAGGATCAAAATCAGAAGGCTTCAAAGCTTTCCCCTCAAGGTCGCCATTGGAAATGATCATTTTACCCTTCGGCGGATCAAATCCATACAAGGCGAAACGTCTAAAAAAGCATCCGGTTCCCACGTAAACTGGACCCTATGATTACAAACAACAAAGACATCATCTGAGAAACTTCTTAAGTGTAAACAATCAATATTTTTAGTAAAATGTTTGTGAGTTGTCACTTTTTTTTAGAGTTAGTCCATGTCCTGATTTTATAAGAAATTCGAACCCTGAACTAACTATTATACATCCCTATAAAGATAATAATGCTAAATTATTTATAATTTTTTTTTTATCAAATTCTAGTTCTAAAATGTGAATTTTTTCAATTACTATTTCTCTCTTTTCTATGCAACATAGTTCCATAGAAATTCCTCATGCTAGAGCATAAATTTGTGAAGCACAAGAAGATACAGTGCGGGAACATTTTGAAAGGGGGTGACAATTCGTGTTCGTGTCGTGTTATAAATTTAGTATTATGTTAACTTAAGCTAACCTGAACCCTACCCGATTATAAAGTGGGTTGAGTGAACACGACCCGTTTATAAGCGGGTTGACCAAACTAACATGTTTAAACAAACGGGTTGATATTGAACAGACACGACCCAATATATTCGACCAATCTAATTTATATAACTATATAAGGGTCATTTTGAAAATTTATATTTTTACCCTTATATAGATGGGTCAATAAACGGATTACACGACCCGTCTACGAATTATTAAACAGGTTGAGCTATACGACACAAATCCAATTAAACTAAACAGAAACCTACTTGAATTCGTGTCGTGTCACGTGTCATGACTCCGACTAATATATTACCTGAAGACCATCGAGGGCTCGCATATTGCTATCGAAGAACACAGTGTTGTGATTTGCATAACGATCGGAAGGATCAATGCCTTCAAATCTCTGAGGGAACTGAATGTAGCAAATGTCTTCACCTCCTCTATCCATCATGAAGCACATTCCTTCCCGGACAGCTTTGTAGTTATAAATGTAGTGATCACAATCAAAGTTGAGAATAAATGGACCGTTGGACAAAACGGCCGATGCCCGAACCAAACAATTCATTGCTCCGGCTTTCTTGTTATGATCATACCCAGGACGCTTCTCACGCGAAACGTACACAAACATCGGGAGGCGAATGTCCACGTCGGTGAAGTCTATTAAGCTTTCGTCGCCCCCTCCGGTTAGAGGGTCGCAGCTCGGAGGCTTCAGCATCACCTGCGAGACATTTCGTTTAGTTGCATCAGACAACAACAACAACGTCTAAACAAATAGACTAACAAAACTATATAGGATTTTCTACTCGTTCCATTCGGGTTTTTTTTAGTGATATGTATAGAACAATTTTATGTTACATGGGGCAAAAAATTCTTTTATTTTCCATTGTTGAAGACAAGTTGCAAAAAATGAGAAATAGAGCTAGATAAATTAGAAGGAAAAGAAAGATAGAGAAACTAAGAGAAAGAAATTAAAAAAAAAAACTAATCCTGCCTCCGAAATATGAAAAAGCTTGAAATTCTTGTCGGAATCTCAACAGAGGTGTAGTACTGTAATTTCGCTCACTCCAAACAGAGGATATGAACTGAATCTATAAAATTGACGGTTCAAGAAGGACAAAAACATTTTACTTCATCTATCACAAAATGAGTGTCCTTTCTATTTTGAGAAAATTTAAGGAGAAGTTAGTTAGTGTGGTATATTTACTCTCGTATCCTCATGATCATGTAAGGGATACTAACTAACTTGCTATAAGGATACTATTGACAATTCATGCATATCTAACTTACTGAAAAAGAAAAGAGGACACTCATTATGAAACAAAAATTCGAGAGTTGGTACGGAGGGAGTACTTTAGTACCTGAAGAATTCCTGGATGATCACCTTTGGCGTGATCACGGGAAGAGGTGGACCAAGTACCGGGCCAATGGGTTCCATCGGCCATCCAGGTAGCCTTTAGGACTTTACTTGGCTCGGTAACTTCCTTTTCACTCTCTCTCATCTGTCTCATCGACTTCATCTCCTCTCGTGCATTGAATGCATCCGATCGCCTCCTAATAGAATCAGGAAGCCCGTTGATCCTCACCTTGAACTCATCGTATTCCCTCTTGACCTTCCTCCTGTCCTTGACAAAATCAGGACTTTTCTGTTTCTTGGTCGGGTCAATTTTCAATCCAAAATAGGTATCAGGGTTCCTTGCCTCAATCTTATGTTTCCGACAGAACGGGACCCACAACTCTGCAAAGCTGCACGCCTCCGCCATAGCCTCAAAGGTCAGGAGGGCGCCCCCATCATCAGAAATGTAACATGCAAGCTTCTCGACGGGATAATCAACGGCTAGAATTGACAAGATGGTGTTGGCAGTGGTCAAGGGTGGTTCTTTCTCGGGATCCGCAGTGGACACAAAAACATCTACGCCAGGAAGATCAGAACGGCCAGTAGGATTGTCGGGTGATGGCATGTCAAACTTGTCGTGCAAGGCTTGCAGGTCAACGGAACGGCTAATGGGGCAAACCTTGGGAATCTGATCAAGGATCCAAGAAAAAGCAAACCATAGTTCACAAATCACTGACATAAGCCACAACCATATTGCATCAGGATTTGGATGGGTCACTCTCCAATGCAAGAAGAATATTAGCACCACTCCTCTAAGCACTATAAACAATCTGAAAAAAAAAATCATGCATCAAATCAAATGTTACTCTGTTTCAAAATAAATCTTACACTAGATACTTGAAGACGCTGTGCTCACTCTGTTTCAAAATAAATGTTACTCCCTTCGTCTCAAAATGAGCGTTTCCTTTCCCTTTTTAGTAAATTAGTTATGCATGAGTTGTCAAAAGTATCTTTATAACAAGCATCTCTTAATACACGATCATGAGGATGCGAGAGTAAATATACCACACTAACTAATTTCTCTTTTATTTCTCTTAAAATAGAAACAAGGACACTCATTTTAAGATGGAGGGAGTACTGATTTTGTTAGTTAGTCATGCATAAATTCTCAACTATATCCTTATATTAACTTAGTTAATTAGAAACGTTTGAGTTTATTACAATAAGAGCACATATAGGTGTAAAGGGAAGTTCAAATCTAACAAACTTATGGATGTGCCTTTTGGTACTTCAACAAAACTCTCTATTTTCACTTGTGTGTGTTAGAATAACAAATCTAAACCAAGAGTTTTTCGGCTTAACCTAAACCAAACCAATCACAACATGACATCTCACTGAATATGATGCATACCTACAACTCAATGAATTTGTGGGATCTCTTGGCATATACTCCTTATAGGCTTATACTATATGTATGTATGTATATATGTTATGTGCAGTGACATTTAAAGGAAATGAGTATATATATACCTGTAAGGGCTTATGATAGAAGTAGGGACTGGCAATATTCTACTAAGTGGCCTCCAAGGCTTATCATCTGGATCTACCAATCTCCTATTTGGTCCTCCTTCACCACCATCATCATCATGCTTTTCCTCTTGAGGCCAAAAGGCACTACCATACCCATAAGTACCTTTGGTCTCAAACAACCACTTGTTGTGATCAAAATCTCCACTTTTTTTCATTAAAGACATATTGGTGGGATCTCCTTTCTTTGGACCTGGTAGCTGCAGTGTGACTGGTTGATCATCATCATCATGATCTCCCACTTTGTAGGGCTCTCTGCAGCCCGGACACAGCCCCGTTTCCTTCACTGCATCCATGTAGCAATCTCTGCATATTTTGAACCTATAGAGGACAACAAGTTTTTGTAATGTTAAATAGTCATTTCCTTAGATTTAGTCCTTACTGAGTTTTTAGGTTTTTTAACCCCTAGACTGGTCATAGGAGTCTTTCACAGCAACGTACTATAGTACGTTGCTGTGAAAGATGCCCAAGTGCTGTTGTTTGACGTGACATAGATGATAAACCAATTGTTGTTTGACGTGACATACCAACACTAGTTAGGGGGTGAATCTTAAAAAAATGATAGTGTGAGGCGTAGCGAATGCATATAACTTATGGCATTACCTGCATTCGCAAGGCATCACGTCCTTTCCTCTCTCGTCCTTCATGACCTTTCCATCGCACGCACGCATTCCACACGAAGATCCTCTGGCTCCAGCCATCTGAGGGTGCATCACCTCCGAGTCAATCACCTTGTCCATCAGATGGGCTCGCGTCACGGTGTTGAATCCTCCCGTAAACAAGGAATTCGCCACGTACTGTTCCTCGGCCTTAACAGCTACGGATTGCGAGTCCATTGGCTGGTTGTCGGGCGTTGGAGGAATGTGCACGGTGTAGTTCATGTAGTCTCCCGATGCCTCTCCCGACATGTCAACATCGTCCCTCGAAAGACTCACATAGCGTCCGCTTGAAGTCCTTCTGGCGAATTTCACAGTCTGACCGGCTGAGCCACCCGGGGTCCGCATCCCCTTCTTGGATGGTGGGTTGTTGAGAGATGCCATAATTTTGTCCTTAACAATATACAAAGAACCTTAAAGAACCCTAGCTTCTTGAGAGGCTTAAAAAAAACATGAATTCAAGATATATCCTCATATGTAACACAAATGTGAGAAAGTTTTTGATGTTTTCTATGAAAAGGACCAAATTGTTGGTCCATAGAGATTTGATGGATAGGAGAGAAAATTTGGAGGAAAAATGGGAGAAGATGGATTATATGATGAGAGACTAAGTCTAGAAAATGGTTGTGTTCTTTGGTGTCCTAGTTTCAAGGAGAAGTGTATGGAAGGAACAATCTGTGTTCTGATTTCAGTTAAGTTGCTATTTTTGGAAATTTGTAACTGACAATGTTCTATTTTTAGGACTGTTAGTTTACAACCTACTATAGAATATAGATCATGAGGTGAAATTCTAAGAAATGAGTGGAAACATTTTCTTGGATAAAAGTTACATATTTCAGTAATTTCTTGTCTATTCATTAAACAAACAGAAATGTTGTCGCGTCAAATACTCGTTAGGAAACTTTTAAGTTTTTTGCATAACCAAACTCAACAACTCCAAAATGAACTAGAAATCGCAATCTTCACAACCCACAAACCAATCTAAAACTGGGGGTATAGTCGGCAATTTGGACACGAACCTATGCACACTTGAAACTCAATCCACATTTTTTCGGCTGTGGGTAACATAAAATAGACTCGATCAATTTTCAGGTTGAGCAAACTCGCACAAACTTGCACAATTTACATGTAAAACTTGAAACCCGATTCATGGACCGAAACCTAAACCCCACATCTCTTGACGGTTGAGTTTGGATGCAACGTTTTCAACAATGTAAAACCTAAAACTCGACCCGCGGCCTAAAACCTAAAACTCGCATCTCTTGTGGTCGAGTTTGGGTCAGGTCTTTTCAACCATGTAAGACTTGAGACCCAATACACGGCTCGAAACCCATATCCCACACCTCTTGAGAGTGGAGTTCGGGTTAGACCTTTTCAATCCGACCCGAAAACCAAATCACTAGCTCTAATGGTAGATAAATCTGACAATTTGGACCCTAACCCGACCAACTTTCGGGTTGGGTCCATCATGAAAAATCTCAGGTCAAGCCAATGTAACCTGAACAATTCAGTGTAACCCGAACTAATTGAAGGTCGGTTAGGGTTCAACAACCAGAAACCCGATTTGTCATGGAGATGGACAACAGTCAAATGTGAAGCTTCCCGCCAAAAATTGGGGGAAAATAACACAGAACAGAGGTATAAAAAAATTATAATGCTATATATGAATTCATACCAAAACGGCGTCGTCACGGAGGCCGGCTCACCACCACCTCCGGCGTCGAGGCTTCCCGGCCGGCGTCTCTGGTCTCGACCTCACGGACCGCTCCCGCTCCCATTCGCTCCAATTCGGCACCCGGATCTTCATCAAAACCGTTTCCAAGGTCGATTTCTCGTCCACCGATGGCGTCATTTTGGCCGACGGAGCCGTCGTGAGTCGGCACGAGTTCGCCGGTACGGGGTGGTCACTTGCTTCTCTAGTTGGGTGGCATTAGCATTTGTGCATACCAAGTGTCTGATGAATTAATTGTCTGAGAATTGTTACAGCTTACATTACAAACAGTAACAATAGACTAACTTTTGCTATATGTGATTTTCTAATAGAATAATAAATCAAATATATAGATTATAGAATGATAACACTTCATTCAAAATTAACTTACAACTACTCTCATGAATTTGTGGGAAGGAATACAATAAATTTGTGGAAACGTAACGACACGCTCGATCCAAGTTTTTGATAAAGTGATACAACATTGTTGATTGGTTACAAAGTCAAATATCTTTCTGACTTAGTTTCAATAAGAATTTACGATTGTCTTATTTGAATGGTTTAATGGATTTGCGACTTGAAATGATGATTTGAGTCATGACATAGCATAAATTTAAATATGTTGGGTTCAGCTTAATCGGGCTCCTAACCGGCTAACTCGACACGTTTAATAATATCATGTCGTGTAGTTCAACTCGTTTAATAGACGAGTCATGTTCAAGTTGACCCATTTAACAAAAACTGAACTTTTTTTTTTTTCTGAAAACGATCCGCGATTGTCCCCCTATTAGAGACTCTCTAGTTTTGTTCTAATTTTAAGTTCAGTCCAAAACTTGTAATTTAGCTTGTTTTGGTTCTCAAACGAATTTTCAATATTTTTATATATCTCTTGTAACCGGTTGAAACAGGTAACGAAACGATGGATAAAATAAAATGTCACCGTTTATTTATTTGAGAATTGGCTCACTCAGAACGACTTCATTTCCCATAACATTTGCATCAAACAAGCAAACCAAATATTTTTTTATAAGCAACAAGAAAACCAAATGTGTAAGATATCTAGGAATTGTTACAACATACACAAGTTTTGTTGGTACTAGAATTGATACTTGCTTTTCTGTGATGATAACTTGGTTTATGCATTTTGGATGGTCCAGTTCTTTGAAAGTTGGTGGCAACTTGGCAAGTAAAAATAGAATGCAAGATTTATGTAGCGATTCTGTCGATTGTATTAGAATTTTTGTTTAGAATTGGACTTTAAGAATCAGAATGAGAATGAACTCGTTATTTATGTTGCGATTATGATTATTCAGTCACTCTAATTTTTTAATCTCAACACGACCTTAGGTTCTTCTTTACGTGGTTTGGAATGACCTATTTTGGGCAACATGTATGTTTTTCTCAGTCAAAATCATTCACTTCATTTGAAAGTCCCAATTTCAATCTTGTACACTTGTTTTTGCACGTGTGAGAGAGAGTGACAAAGAGAGCGATAAGCGTAAGCCAAAGATTTTTCAGTTTATGGTAAGTATCTCATAAGAATTTCAGTATTTAATGGATCGCTCCGTTTTCACAAATTCATTCAGACGAATTTGAGTAAATTTAATGTGGTGTCATTTTCTCGTTTACTTGACTTAAATTAAGACAAATGTTTTAGCTCGTATTCAATATTATAAATATATGCCGCATGGTTACCAATAATTAATATTATGTGATGCTACTCGAAAAATCATAAGTCACAATGACGAACGACATAGCGACACATGACGACTAAATACTACCCGAGCAACCAAACTCAGAACCGAAGGTCCGCACTCGACACGGACGACTAAATGCTACCCGAGAAACCGAACCCAGAACCGAAGGTCTGCACTCGACTCGAGACTAATAATCAATACTATGGGATGCCCAAAGGCTCCGGCCGACCCAATGGCGCGACACCAAAACCCCCATGTCGCGACATGGGGAGGGTTCCCGAATGGCTTCTCCTGGCCTTAATATTCATCCGAATGGCTCACACGTGACCGAGGTGTTCCAAAATTTCTAAGTGTCCTCCATGCAATCAAGAACTCCCAAGAATGCTCCTAATGTCTCGGGAATTCCAAGTGTCTCCCGGACGTCTCGGGCATCTCAAGAGCCAGCCGGACGGCCCGTGCGCCCCAAGAACGTTCCGAAGAATACGAACCCTCCAAGGGCATGAAAACCGCTCCAAACATCTCCCCGTTTTCCTCTTTGGTCCCCGAGTGAAAAGCGAACTGAAGACTTCTCTGCGCAGCGCATCGTATAGGATGTTTGCGTGCATCCCCCTGATGCATGGTTGGGATGTCCATGGGCTTCGCAGTCATGTCGCCATCAATGCGTTTCAACCCAAATTATGACCAAGTTTTGTGCTCCCGGTCAACCCTCTTCGATCCCGGATTTCACTCAATTACTCAACATATCTCACTATTGTCTCGCCAGGTCTTCACCTCGTCGTATCACCTTCGAGACGTCCCCAACAAAGTTACAACATCATCAACACTCTCGAACCTTCAAGACGCTACCCCACATGATAGAGGCTTCAAAGAGCTTCGGCGAGCCACCCCAGCACGTGAGAGAGGTACAGGGACCTCCAACACACCCAGAGCGCACAAGCAACGCGCCTGGGGGGCAAGAGGCCCAAGTCACAAATGGGTCTAAATGAGTCTTACACCTTCAACAACCAATCACGCGCTGACATGTGACACTAGTTGGTGGGAAAATATAAATTCCCCTCTCTTAGTAAGAGAAAGGGATCTCACAATCTTTATTCAAGCATTGAATACTCTCTAGAGCATTCGTGTATTCCGGTTGAGAACTCATTCTCACGCTTGATGCGGCGTCCCAGAAACATCACCCTGAGTACTCCGTTCTTTGGTGCGTTGTCTTGCACAGGTCACAGGTTCGAGGCGAGACAACCGAATTACCTTGACTTGGAGGTGAGAACATAGATTAATTGGACAATCGGACCTAGAACTTGAACACTTAACCTAGTTCCTTTGCTACGTGGACAAGACGACAAACGACTCCTAATGCATTTACTTTGACCCAGGTCAAACGGACGCATCACTGTGTATCTGAGACTTTTGGTGTGAATCCATAGTGTTAAAGAGTGGATTAATACCACAATTAGTCTAACATGGATTAGCACCAAAATGTTGAAAATGAATGCAAATCATAGTGTTTGGTGTTGAGCCAATATAGGCAATGTGGAGCTGTAAAGGTAGGTAAGTAAGTACTAGGCAAGTGCCAATAATACCATACCAAATTAAAATCATGCATGCATATATTTGGTCCAACAGACTCAATCCTATCCGCAAAATTGCCACATTTGTTGACAATATAAAGATAGACATTTTTATGTTTGGAACTATAGATGAGGTTGTTGAAGTTGGTGAAGCATCAAATGATGTTTGTGTCGGTAACATATTTTTCTTAATTTCCTCAACATTTCCATGGTTGACTTCACTCTACTGTTACTTGTCTAAATCTATGCTATTATTTCATGAATGATTTTTTTTTTTTGCATATCCATGTGTTTGGTGTTTTACAAACTTCTAAAGAAGTGTGGGTCAAAACCCACCATTAATATATACTCTATTTTATTCCAAATTTATTAGGCTAGTTGAGAGTTACAATTATGGATAAAGTAATTGGAGGGTTGATGGGTTAGTGCATGAGACATGGTTTTACTTAAACTGTTGGAATTGTGGAATTTGACTATTGAAAACAAAGTTATAAGACTGAGAAAAATGAGATTGAGTAGGAGTTTTATACCAGTTTGATCATCCAATAAAAAGTGTCTCTTGTGGTCGTAAGCGGATTATCGAACCATGTATATATTCTTACGTGTTTATTTAATTAGTTTGGTTATATTTCGTTTGTTCATACTTTCATCAATTCACGATCTTAAGAGGTAGGATTCGGACTCTTGGAGGAGATTCTCTAACTTGGCACAACAATTAGTAATGCAACATCAGGGGTGGTGCTTGATTCTTATAGGGTTGTGGATTTGTCTTAAAAGAAAAAGACAGCTACATTTTGTAAAGAGATGAATTTGAAGATTTAGAACCATCAAATCACATATCACTCTTCAACTGGGAGAATGTTAGAATCAATGATTAAAATGAAATAGCGTGAAGACTTCAACGACAAGACGAAGACATGAAAAGTGAGAAAGTGCACTAAGAGTTACTCAACTGCATGATATCGTTCAAAAGTGCAAATTTTGGACTGGCGAACTAGTCAGAAACAGGAGTTCAACATACTCGAACAAGAATTCAATTTGTCATAGTTCTAACGGCCATTATTTGTGAATTATTTTTTATAGTACAAATCTGAAGTAATAGGTTGAACACTAAGAGGGTGTTTGGATTAACTTCTCAAAAATAGCTCATAATCATGAAAAGAT